>JABFEB020000016.1:12522002-12534401 GCA_019775895.2 Stomatorhinus ivindoensis | reverse complement strand
ATGGGGCCCTTTGTGAGATCTGGGATCGGCTATGGGGGCCTTGTTTGAGTAGATATGAGCTGTAAGCCCAGGGGAGGGGCATGCCTCATTATCACTGTGGCAGCTGATGTCCCCAGCATAGGTTGAGAATGCCAATGAGCTCGGACACTTGGAGAGCAGAGTCCGTGTGTTGTTTGCCCAGGGAACAGGTGTGTGACGCTGCTGGGGATGAAACAGCTGCCAGTGTGACCCAAACGGACCCTTCAAACACAGAACAAGGACCTTTGGGTAGCTTTAGTTGACACTTTCCACTGTGGGTGAATGAAAAACAGTTTAAACAACCTGCAGATTTAGGTCTAATTTGCATTCATTTTGCAGAAGCCAAGTGCTGCGTGTCTCTGACAGTGTTGACTCCAGTAAAATTAAGAGAAAAGTGGAGGCATCTGCCGGATTCTGAATAATAATAGAGAAAAAGACCAAGCAACAGTAACCTCTTATTAATAGCCATTAGCTTCTGCCCACACCGTTTTATTCAATGGGAACATATTTTATCGGAAAGATAAAAATGAACCCTGTGCTATAAAGGAACACCGTGTTAGTTAATAGCCCACTACTCCTGGCCACGGACAATATCAAGTTAGCCAAGTACTAATTGCCAAGCCCTCATGACCATGGCTCTGACCAAGCAAACTAGTCTCCATCCATCCATCCAACCATCAATCCATCTATCCATCCATCCGCCCAGGTGAGCCCAGAACTTGACACAGGGAACACAGGACATAAGGCAAAGGCAAAACCTCGGTTGCATACCAGCACATCAATACTATCTGCAAGCAATGTTTTCCAAGTCATCAGTCTCTCCTTATGGGCCTTTTTTGTCATTTGGTTCTCAAGATTTTCCCCAGGACCAATGATGGAATTTGATCATTTGGGACACAGCAATAGGAGGCAGCTTTCCCTTATGAAGCCATTAGATTCACGCAGGATGTACAATGATGCGTCGCCTAACTCAAAAATAAGCCAATGAATGGCCACCGCCATACATCATGTTCACTTGGGATAATATGCAAAAGAAGATAAATCTATTTTTAAACCAAACTGGCATTTCATTTTGGAATAAAAACTGGTGCAATACCTTTTTCGAATCTGAAATGTACCTGGTGTCAGCCAAAACATATAGATTTGTTTTATTTTGAATGAACCAGAATATTAAAACATTTCCCTGCGTGCTGATGTATGGCCTCAATAAAGGTTAAGATTTGCCTGATTTGTCATTTCTGACACAGCTGTCTCCGTAGCTTGTTTCAAGGTAAATTACAGGGAAGGTGCAGAAAAGCCCGACTACTATACCCAAGATACCAGCCGATGGGGCTGTGGGCATATGAGGGACGAAGATCAGAGGAGGGCATATCTCACCCGACAAACTCCAGGAGGCGCTGTTCCAGTTTTAGCTGCTTAGTGTTTATTCTCCACAGATCATAATCCTGTATTCATCCATTATCGTTAAATATTCAGTGCTCAGTGGCATTCCTTTCGTGGTCAATATTCAGGCAAAGGGAACCGATATCCCTGTTCTTGATTACTGTAGCAATGTCCCAAATGGGCTCTCATCGCAACATGAAAAACATGATCAAAACAGCATGTTCAGCTATTTGTACTAATTTCTTAATCTGAAAAGCCCGGAGTCAGAATGCAACAGCAGATTGGACAGCGGAGGTGTAAATCGCTGAACATGACATTTTCAACAGTTTTTTAATGACTGTAAACACCATTAGAAGAAAAAGAAATTTAGACCTAATCTGCTTGCCTCTTGGTGCATATATCCTTAAATTAAGTTACTCTATATGAAAATGAAGGTGAAGATTAGTCCCCTCATTTACACATTTATTAGATTTTACTACTGCAGTTATAGACTTTGATTAGGGCCTTTGATCACTTTGAAACAAAACACATTCTTCTGGAATTTGTTTTCTTCTTACTTTCATGGAATCACCTCAAGTACATTCATTTATGTAATGGGGATCAGCCATTTGGAGCTTATCAAGTGAGCGTTTTAATTCATCTGTTCAACGCCAGAGTCACTGTGCACTCAACACTCTTCGTCTGTATTGAGAGCCCTTGTTTCCCTTCATAGGATTAAGACTAAGTACAGAGAGAATCCAGAACACTTTGTATTAATTATCAAGTAAACACTTACAGACCAAGATTACTTATACCAGGAGACAATTTTGCAGGTTTAAAGAGTTGGAGATCTCAAACATCAGCCATTCCATTTATTCCACTAGTATGACCCGAACCTTGGCCTTCACAACACGCAGTCCACAACTCCCACTGGATCTGTTCTCCATCTTTCTTGCACTTCCTGGAAAATCATTTACACAGCACTATTCCCATTAACCCACTCTTGGTTGATCTGTTCTATCAGTCTATGCCAGTTTCTTGTATTTAGTCCGCTTCTCAGTGAGTCTTGTCAGATCGGTCATTGTGGTGTCATGTAGTGTTACCTGTCCGTTGTTCCTGTGAATGGCTTTCGTCCGAAGATTAAACCCCGTTTTCCTGATTCCCTGCTTGCCTGTGCTTCCTTCCGCTTCACGCCGCCTACACCCTGGCACTAACATGACAAAACCATACAAATATGAAAATAATAAAAGCTTTGTGATCTTGCGCTGGCCAAGTTGGAGCTGATTATGCAGTGCATATGGAAAGTACTCACAGCACTTCACTTTTTCCACATTTTGTTATGTTATAGCCTTATTCCAAAATGAATTCCACAAATACATTTTTACCTCAAAATTCTACACACAAAACGCCATAATGACAAAGAGAAAAAGGTTTTTATTAAAAAATAAAAATAAAAAATATAACATGTATATAAGTATTCACAGCCTTTGCCATGACACTCAAAATTGAGCTCCAGGGCATCCTGTTTCCACTGATCATCCTTCAGATGTTTCTACAACTTGATTGGAGTCCATCTGTGGTAAATTCAGATGATTGGACATGAATTGGAAAGGCACTCACTTGTCTACATAAGGTATCAAAGTTAACTGTGATTCTCAAAGCACGAACAAAGCCATGAAGTCTAAGGAATTGTCTGTAGACCTCTGAGACAGGATTGTATCGAGGCGCGGATCTGCGGAAGGGTACCGAGAAATTTCTGGAGCATTGAAAGTCCCAATGAGCACAGTGGTCTCCATCATCCATAAATGGAAGAAGTTTGGAACCACCAGGACCCATCCTAGAGCTGGCTGCCTGGCCAATCTGAGAGATCGGGGTAGAAGGGCCTTAGTCAGGCAGGTGACCAAGAACCCAATCGTCACTCTGACAGAGCTCCAGTGTTGCTCTGTGGAGACAGGAGAACCTTCCAGAAGGACAGCCATTTCTGCAGCACTCCACCAATTAGGCTTGTATGGTAGAGTGGCAAGACAGAAGCCAATCCTCAGTAAAAGGCACATGCAGTTTTACAAAAGGTACCTGAAGGACTCCCTGACCATGACAAACAAAACTCTCTGGTCTGATGAAACAAAAATTGAAGTCTTTAGACAGAATGGCAAGTGTCATGTCTGGAGGATGATTGCTCACCACCTGGCCAATGCCATCCCTTCAGTGAAGCATGGTAGTGGCAGCATCATGCTGTGGGGATGTTATTCAACAGCAGGGCCTGGGAGACTAATCATGGTCAAGGGAAAGACGAATGCTGCAAAGTGCAGAGACGTCCTTGATGATAACCTGCTCCAGAGTGCTCTGGACCTCGGACTGGGGCAAAGGTTCAACTTCCAACAGGACAACGACCATAAGCACACAGCCAAGATAACAAAGGAGTGGCTTTTGGGACTTGGCCCAAAAATAGGTGGCCAGGCTTGTAGCATCATACTCAGAAAGACTTGAGGCTGTCAAAGGTGCCTCAACAAAGTATGGAGCAAAGGTTGTGAACACTTAAGTATATATTATATATATTTTTTATTTTAAATAAATTGGCAAAAATTTCAAGCAAACATTTTTCACTTTGTCATTATGGGGTATTGTGTGTAGAATATTGAGGTAATAAAATGAATTGAATCCATTTCGGAATAAGACCGTAACATAACAAAATGTGGAGACCTCAGTGTGGGAGACAGGCAGTTATTTTTGTGAGTCTAGACAACCAGATCCGAATCACAAAGGCAGAAACATAGTCGAAGAGGAAGGTCCAGAGGGGTTTGTTGCTGAGAGGAATCCATCCGACGAGTAGACATGAGACCAGCAACAGGGACACCAGACAGGATGGGCAGACGGGGCAGGAGCAGGCAGGATCAGGGCAGGCAGGGAAGGAGCAGGCAAGAGCAGGGCAGGAGCAGGCAGGATCAGGGAAGGAGCAGGCAGGATCAGGGCAGGAGCAGGCAGAATCAGGGCAGGCAGGGAAGGAGCAGGCAGGGCAGGAGCAGGCAGGATCAGGGCAGGAGCAGGCAGGATCAGGGCAGGAGCAGGCAGAATCAGGGCAGGCAGGGAAGGAGCAGGCAGGATCAGGGCAGGCAGGATCAGGGCAGGTAGGGTAGGAGCAGGCAGGGTCAGGGCAAGCAGGGCAGGAGCAGGTAGGATCAGGGCAGGCAGGACAGGAGCAGGCAGGATCAGGGCAGCAGCAGGCAGTATCAGGGCGGGAGCAGGCAGGATCAGGGTAGGAGCAGGCAGGATCAGGGCAGGCAGGACAGGAGCAGGTAGGATCAGGGCAGAAGCAGGCAAGATCAGGGCAAGCAGGGCAGGAGCAGGTAGGATCAGGGCAGGCAGGGCAGGAGCAGGTAGGATCAGGGCAGGAGCAGGCAAGATCAGGGCAAGCAGGGCAGGAGCAGGCAGGATCAGGGCAGAATCAGATGAGTCAGGAACAAGCAGAGCAAAGACAAGCAGAGTTAAGACAACAGGCAAGACAGAAGACTATGTTAGAGGAATGCTCAGTTTGGCTCATCTAGCTACAGTGTTTCGGAAGGGCTGGTTTGCGGCTGTGCTGGTGGCGTGACAGTAACCCCCCAACCCCACCCCACTCCACCCGACAGCCGCCTCCAGGGGGCCGAAATAGGAATCAGGGTCAACCCCTAGGACACGACCTAGACTTCTGGGTCTGATCTCCATGACAGATGGTGACGAGCTAGGGATCCAAGACATCTTTAACAGGGACCCATGAGTGTTCTTCCGGTCCATAGCCCTCCCAGTCCACCAGGCACTAGCCTCTTATACCGATTGAACCCAGGGGGGCACAGACCATATACACCTTGTTACTATCCTGCAGGATCCGAGGGGGTGGGATTACAGTGGGGCATGGGGGATGTACCGAGCTGTACCACACAGGCTTGAGCAGGAAAGCATGGAAAGTCAGACAGAGATAGTACATGTTCAGTAATAACAGACAGTAAGAGTTTGGGAAAACCTGACGCATTACTTTAAAGGGGCCGTTGAATTATGGCGCTATTTTCTTGCATGTATACAGCTTTGGATTTTTTGTTGACAGCCAGACGCTGTCCCCAGTACCACACGTCACACACGAAACAAACACTACATGTTTATCATCAGCCAAAAAACAGGCAATGTAAAATAAGGCGATGGAAATGGATTGTGCCAGTATCAAAATGCATATGTTAATTTCACCTGTAACATTAGTCTCCACCAGCTCGACTACTATCTCAATAAGTCTGTATGATTCAGGATTTCAGCAACTCAAGGACAGTTCTGCAGGATCCCCCAGCCTTTCCCGCCAAGATCAAACAACCTTGCAGTATATACCATTCCACACTTTATTACGTATCTTTTCAATACAGGGTTTAATTTTCAGCAGCCAGCATTATAATTACAAATAATAATTATACAGGAATTTCTGTCATTAGAAATCCATGGTGTCCATCTTATTCTCTTGTATGACTGTTGGCATTACCTAATAGTAAACATATTAAAACAAACTGCATGAAATGGTTTAATGCAAATTACTGCTCTAGGTACAAATACCACAAAAAGCAGTACGTTTCTAAAATCACAAATTGTCCCCGGTATTTACAACAAATATATCCACCGCAGTATGAATGGGTAACACAGCCACTTCCTCGGGTGAACCGTCACCTGTGGGGAAAGGTATTTACTTAGTCACCAGCAAGCAACTGTACACACTGCTGACATTTCAATAAAAGCCCAGAGACACTGAGATCCTTAATGTTGCTTGATTAAATTCACTTCCACCTATAAGCTATGGATCACTGCTTAAGTATCAGTTTAGCTCACAGGGGATTCGCACGCATCTATCAGTGCTAGACGACGGCCGACGTGGCCACTTTTGGTGTCTCTCCAGAGATAATAAAAGGGGTAACAGCTGTTTAGAGAACGAGTCACAGTGGGCGAATTATTGCACTGGGTGAGTGCAATTTCAGAGACAGTATCGCTAAAACGTGAGCAAAGAATGACGGAAATAATGGAAGCATGGAAAACACAGTAATTCAATGTTATTAGTAGAATATTGTTAATTGTCGCCGGTTATATGGGGATAAATGTACTTGAACCTTCCTAATAAAACGTACTATGAATTTTTATATTTATTCCTTTTTTAAATACAGAAGTATCAGTTTACATTATCAGTTTATAGTATCAGAATATATTTACAGTATATTTTATTGGAGATGTCCACTTAAAAATGATCTTTTCGTTGGTGTAAGATGATGATGTCATTGCAGTGTGTGATCTTAGCTGTTTCAAAACCCTCCCATTTTCCGTAACTGCTTCTCCTTTTCGGGGCAGTGGGGAGTCTGGAGCCTTAAGGGAATAACCCAGCATGGGGTGCCAACCCATCAAAGGGCATTTGTGCACATGCATACCTATACCTATACCTATACATATACATATACCTATACATACACACACACATAGCTATGGGCAATTTGGTGACTCTAATTAACCACAGAATGTTTTTTGGATGTAGGTCTGTGTGTGTGTGTGTGTGTGTGTGTGTGTGGAGGGGTAGAGGGCGTGGGGGAGCACCCCTGCACCAAGATATTAATTATTTGAGCTGATAGTAAATGGCTGAGGGGCCCTGAGGAGAGTTTTGAGAAACAAAGTGTTGCCCTTCTAGGATTATGTGTATCTTCTAGCAATTATACACCTTCTACTCAGATAAATAGCCTTTGGGTATAAATAGTCTTTGACTAACTTTGGTATAGTACTGTACATGTACATATTTTATTTCAGTTTCAATTTCATGAAATTTTGTGACTGCAATCAAAAAAGTAAAAATCTTGTATTTTGTTTAGTTACTTACGGTTAAAGTTAGGGCTGGGTAGGGGTTAAGGTTGTCGCTGTTAGGAATAGGATTATGGCCATAGACATAAATGGAGAGTCCCCACAGAGATATATTTGTCTAATCTGTGTGTGCGCGTGTGTGTGTGTGTGTGGGCGTGGGTGCGTGGCCCAGGTACACATTACATTGCGGGTATTAAATGTCCCCCACAATGTGATAAAAACCCGTTATCTTGATGTTGTGGGGACTATTTTTATGTTAATCTTTTCACATAATTTAACATGATGCCCTTCTCAGTGTTCTTACAGAACAGCAATATGTAACATACAATTTACTGCTATTTGTAACAAAAAAAAAATGTAAATTACATTTAATTTCTCAACAGTCTTAATATTAACATAGCTACAGACACATTTTTTTAGTCAAAAACAAATTTGAAGTAGGTTTCTGCTGAGGATTTCATTAAAATTAAATCCACTATCAAGGGAGTCATTTGCAGTCTTTAAACAGAATGTCATTTGGCTTAGAATGTTTCAGAAAGTTAAAACTGACATTGTTTCTCATTATGTTGCCAGTGCTCATACACGATGAATAAATATGATTAATTTCAGAAGCAGCAGCCTCACCTTGCTGGAAGATTTCTGCTCTCTGAGGTATTCTCTGTTAGACAGGAAAGTGGGTAGACTAAAAGATTCCAACATTTACGCGCTGAATTTAATGAATCTGCTTTAAGTTGTCTGTTTTTAATTTCGGTGCCAAGTCATTTATCTACAGCGGCTAACACTTTATTGAGATGAATATTCATTAACGTACACACTGCCTAATGTCCATAGCTACAGTACCACGCCACCTGCTACCTGCCCTGAATCATTATTCAGCTGTTATCCCCCAATCCCATCCTCTACCATGATGAAGTATTAATCTTTGAGAAGTTTCGGAAGGTACAGCGGCAGGTAGAATGTAGACCCATGTTCATGCTGGGATGGGAGGGGGTAGATTTCCGAATTGTACAAAGAGCCATTACATTATTATTGCTGATCTAGGCCACGGTACAGGACACTGGAGTCGTAGCAGCCTTAATGAATCATGTACGGGTAAATCCTTATTTTTGTTCATTTAAC
This sequence comes from Stomatorhinus ivindoensis, assembly GCA_019775895.2. Lineage (NCBI taxonomy): Eukaryota > Metazoa > Chordata > Actinopteri > Osteoglossiformes > Mormyridae > Stomatorhinus > Stomatorhinus ivindoensis. The sequence goes on along the minus strand of JABFEB020000016.1, from coordinate 12,526,055 downwards.
CTTGAGTATAGTAATATGATGAGGCATTATAATTGATTTGAGAAATGTAGTATTCTTTCCTAGCAAAAGTCCTGTTCGGATGTGAAGGAGGTGCGGCACTGATATAGGAACAGTGTTATACTATAATGGCCAGATGTCACAGAACTGTAACAGATTGATCTCTAGAACATAAAACTGACCTGGAAGAGAGAATCACTCATTCAGATTACTTGTGTAAGTGATTTGTAATATTTCACTGTGGTTAATTTGGAAAGGGCCCATTTTTCCCCAATGCTAATGGTATATTGTGCTAAAAAAATGCATAAAAATGACAAATGAAACAGATTTTTTTTCCCAGGGTGGCCCAAATTATTTATGAATATCAATTTTTTAGCTTACTATTTTTGTGAAAGATCTGTAGATTTTTTTTTTCTTACTTGACACACACGCACACACATATATGAGAGGTTGTTACTAAAAAGGTGAAAAAAAAATATTATAGTGAATGGCATCAAGATTTAAAATGAAAATCATCTTCTGTTTGTTATGCTGATTTTGTGTGAAGCTAATCATTGGTGAAGGAAGATGATGGAGAAATTATTTAATTACTACTCAAATGGTTGTACTTAATATCATTTAACGGTTGCAAGGGTGTTGACTGGGAGGACCTTTGAGGTTAATTAACAAGCTCTGGCATATTAAATGCCATGGCTATTCTTGAAAAGGTAATATATTTGGCTTTTGAATAAGATAAATTGTAGGGTAATTAGGAACGAATTACCAACCTATTTAGCACTCAAACTGCAGTATTTTTTAAGGACCGAAGAAATCACATCAATGACAAAATGCCCGACATTTGTTTGCAGATCGGATGCTAAGTTAAAAATAGAAATGTGTGTTTTATCCTATAAATCCTATTCACGTTTTCAGCAAAATGCAGCGTTTAAAAACCTTGCTAGTTTTGATGTGAACTTCTTGGAGCTTATAGCTAGAGACCCATTGAACACTGAAAATGATTTGAATGTCATTCTTTGTGGTAAACAAAACATATTTTGGTTGGCATTAAGCATTTTATTTTACGATAAAATAATATAGCGTATTGGATTTATTATTAGTTATTATAGTTACATAACAATGTTGGGCTGATGAAGATGTAGACATTTGATTATATTATGATCTTCTTTTCATAATACTACACTGTAGATATAACATAATGTACTATATGCACACTTTACTTTTGCATTGTTGATATCTCAGAATTTAAATTTAGAATACTTCCTTAAATACATTCATAAAATTTAATGGCAAATTTTATCAGAAAAAAGACTCCAGCTGAGGTTGTCTACAACACATTGTGGATTGTTTGCTTTTAGATTTAAGCAACCTCTTTCAAGTTGACCGGGACATCGGGTTGGGGGACACCCTGGACCGGATGCTCATCCATCACAAGTCGCACTTTGGACCACGGGAGGACACAACAGACCCTGCAGGACACCCATGAGACTTGAGGAGAACATGCAACCTCCACAAACACCACAAGAGATGGATTCACTCCTACAGTCTTGGAGGTGTGAGACCACTCACCAAACCGCTTAGCCGTGTCATCCAACACGCCTTAAATTTAGCACATTAAAAAGGCAAGAAATTATTAAGGAAGTAAATGTGAACCAAGAAGTAGCTGGCAAAGCTTATTAACCCTATATGTGAAAGTATTCCTATTGAATCCTATTCTGACTCACTTTTTGAAACTGGAAAAGAAAGTTATTTATCTATCTATGTATCTATTTATTTATTTATTTATTTAAAATGTGCTACATCTCATATGCAAAATTATCACAAGGATAGTCTGTGAAGCCAGACTCAGACCGCCGAATGATATTCATAGATTTTTCACACACCATTTGTTATCTATCAGTCTGAAAGTGACCGGTGATCGTAGACAGACGGTGGTTTCGTAATAAACTTTGCCCTTCGGGTTGGCTGAAGCTTAGGGTCGACCTCACAGCTCCGCTGTTATGGGGTCTGGCTCTGTGCCAAGGGAGGTCTGTACATTCTCAGAGTTTGTGCTGGATTTTTCCCACAGTCTACAGACGGCCGGTTAGTGGGAACGATGTCTTGAAACTACTATAGTGTATGGACAATTTCCTGGGAAAGACCCCCTGTACTGCATAAGCAGTTATGAAAAATGGGTATGTATTAACAAATAATAAAAATATCGCAGGCAGTCATCCTTTAAATGGATGTAGATGCTTTGCATTTCCAGTCTGCTATGCCAGACACTGAATGTGCTGAACTGTGAAAGCGGATGAGAAGTGAAAAGTTGAGCCTGTGTTTCACAGGATAAGCATTTAAATATCTATTTAATAGATCCCCACAGAAAGCAGCTGGCTATCAATGCCTGCATTGATCACTTGCAGCAAAGCACGTACGCACTTGCGTCTGCGTGAGTTACTGTCGTGGACACACGTAAAAAGCAAACCGGGTCACTCCGAAAGCTCGGGATGTATCAGACAACATCTTTTGTGGTTATATGTGGGGTCCATGCTGAATACACGAATCACACCAGGGCAGATGAATGTCGCCGTCCGATCAGTCTGTTTGAATCACATTCCATCTGTTGCTGAACATACGAAGAAACCGTGAAGCAAAATAAATCCTGGATGGCAATAAGTTTATGCAAAAGCCGTAAATAACTTTGGGGGCTGCGGAGCACTGCAGGCCTGGCATGTTTTGACATCTGGCAGGTGTCGATTTTATTTGAATTTCCAAAATGAAAACGTCAGTTTCCTTGGAATAATTTATCATGCTAAATGCTAATTCGTGTCAATGGATCTGGTCTCTTAATTGGTCATTTTTCCTACGTTTTCCAGTCTAGTTTTTCAGTTTATTTATAATATATGCAACTATGACCCTAAGTCATTCAGCCTCAGTGGTGCTCGAAAAATTCTCCAAAGTTCCGTAGTCCAGCGCAGAGTGACTAAACAACTCGTAGTTTCATTTCAGCAGACAGATATCCTATTCCAAAAAAGGATTTTCAAAAATATAAATACACTGGTCCTGTAGAAACAGGGCAGCATGGTGACTCAGGGGGGGTAACACTGTGGCTCCACATCTCATGACTGAGGGGTTGAATCCCGCCTCCGCTCTGCGTGAGTGGAGTCTGCATGTTTTCCCTCTGCTGCTTCCTCCTACTGTCCAATGATGTCTGTAGCATATGAGTGTGAGTGTATATTTGGACTAACATCTCACCCAGGCTGTCCCTCTATGCAGAGGTGGACATCTCAGTTCCAGAAAGTACAAATCCAGACCAAGATTTAGTTTCAACCGACCAGTTGAGTACTCTGTGAATGTGACTCTTCATACTTAACTGGGTTGGCTGGAACAGAATCTTGGATTTTTACTTTCTGGAATTGAAATGTCCACCTCTGTCCCCACATTCTCTGGCATTGGCTTCAAACACCCCCACCCCCCAACCTTGACAGAATAAGAAGACAGATTACTATATGTATTGCAAAGCCATCAGGATAACACAGTAAAAAGATTGGCAGTCTATAAGAGATAGTAGTTTTATTATGCTTATCTGCATGTATGTTTTAAATTACTCTCAAATGCATTTCTGTGAATATATCAAGCAGAAAGTAAAAGTAGGACAATTGTGAATGTCCGCAGGGTGCAGACAAAATAATGGAAACTACACATGAAAAGGGACTTTTACTTTGAAGTAGCTAAATCACAATTACAAACGCAAAGTCCTATTAGGCTGCAGCCCCAGAGGTGCCTGTGAGGAATGCAGACAAGACATGGCTGGGGGCGGCTGATTACCGCGGGTGGGGGGCAGAGCCACCCGCCCCGGCGCGGCTTTAATGCGTGCCATTGGCAGAGAGGAGGAGTGGGAGGGAGTCGTGGGCGGACCCCATGGAGGACAGCGGACAGGGTTGGACTGGCCATCTGGTATCCTGGGAATTTTCCCAATGGCCCGGGGGGTAGGTGGGCCAACAAAATGTATCATCGTGGAGGGGGGGGGGGGGGGGGGGGGGGGGGGGGGGGGGGGGGGGGGGGGGGGGGGGGGGGGGG
>JABFEB020000016.1:12510793-12521902 GCA_019775895.2 Stomatorhinus ivindoensis | reverse complement strand
GCGATATTTATCGCTCGACAAAGGCTATTATGGGGACCTGCACCCCACTCTGCAAATTTACCATGGTCTGGGGCCAATTTTTAATCTCGGTCCAGGGCTGGGTGGAGATGAAGATGCCGGCGTTGCCTGTAGAGTCAGATGCCTGGAATCACAGGAAACGCAACTGACGGCCCCACGGATGAATCTTCACAGAGAGACCGTGTCGCCAAAGAGGACCAATGGAAATGAGCTGAAAGTCACTGTCAGCGATACTTAGCAGACGGTCGCTAAACACCACAAGAGTTCAGCCTTGAAAATTACCGCCCAAGTGAATCGAAACCTCTGTGACCCAGTCTAAACACATACTGTATGTTGCGAGCTTCACAAAACTGCAGAAAAGCTGTTTAGAGGCTGTTTTTGCCCAGGGTTAATTCACAAAAATTGGTGTAAATAGCAAAAATCCTAGACCTTTAAGCAATGGTAAAGATAATATGGTCTGATTAGTCACCTTTTACATTTTTCCAACACATGGTTAGTAGTATGGTTAGAAAGCCAGGACCTATCATCAGCCCCCAATGTCTGCGGCCAGCTGTTAAACATGCTGCCCATTACATAATGTCATGGACCTCTCGCGGGAGCCATTAGGCCTGGTAGTTGCTTTGCACAGTCATATAAAATTCAAGAAATATGAGACCATTTACTGGACCAGGTGCACCATATGGTGCAAACACGATAGCTTATGATGTTACTATGTTCCAAGGTGATAATGATCCCTGCTGAACAAACTCATGTGGTTTCATGAACATTAGAACGGAAATCTTCCTTGGTCGCCTGGAAAACCAAAGCTAAGCGCTAAAGCTAATAGTCCTATATCCCAGCATTCCAAGAAATACAAGAATCACTGACGTTGATCTTATGGCTAAGAGTGTCCCAACTCCTCATTAAGTGTCATTTTTATGCTATTGTAAGTACTTCCTTAATTTTGTTTTCTCCTTATTTCACTGGAGTAAACTAATAGATCACACTCTGATTCCCATGACAAAATGAATTAATGCATTAATGTATAAATGAATTTTCATATTTTACATAAAACTCTTTTATTTATTACGCTATTATTGTATGTGTTTGTTTATGGTAATGAAGCAATGGTGGGCTTTAACTTAATTGTATTTTTAAAATGCATCCTCTGTTTGTGACAATTGAACAAATACAGGGTACAAACTTAGGCAGACAAAGGAGAGTATTTCTTTTAGAATTGCAAAATTAATGCTGTTACTGAAGATGAGCTGTGCTTGGTCTTCAAAAGTGCTTCTTCTTATTGGATAGAGCTAATCTTTGCATGGCCACTAAATTGCAACATATCTATTGGTAACCAATTAGGAGAATGTGTACATTAGGAGGCTATACAAACAGGAGCCGATGACTGGCTGATCCCAAATTAGGCCGCTTCATTGATGAACCTCATCCAAACCGCAATCTTTCCAAGTTTGTAATAAAGGGGACATTTACAGGTCACACAAATTACAGGTCATACAAAACTATATGAACTAAAACTAAACAAACCAAATTTAAAAATTGTTGCATTGAAGTCAGAGTCAGGAAATGTCTAAATAATTATGTATAATGAAAATGTATATGTGGTCTGTATCTTCAATAGTCACACAACTTTCTAATAGCATTTGTTTAATCACCTTAATGTAAGGTGGATAAGCGCCACTTAATATAAATTGTATTAAAACAAAACTTTTTGAATTATTCGTGTGCAATTAGTTCTAGTTAGTGAGCAGGGCAAATGAAGTTACCATTTTTGAATATATTTAACAAACAATGGAACGAATGGTTTATGTGCTTGTATTCAAACTTTCCAGTCTGCTGGGTTCTTATACTGAATCACCAGTAATAAAGACAAGTATGATAAATATCAAAGCATCAATTCAACCCGTGTTTTATTGATGCAGACAGAAGAGCAAATTCAATGACGATTCATTTGCACTATTAGCTAGGAATCATTCCCATTACCATCGTCATGCTGAACAGCTCAGAGAATTTGCGAATGAGAATGGGGCTGGCGGGGACTGGAAGGTCACTGACTAAAAGGAGCCCTCTGTATTTGCATGCAGAGTGTGCTGTTGAAGCTCTGCCAACAGGGGCACCGGCATGTGGAGCCAAAAGTCATCCCAGACTCCCAGCAACCCACTGTGTTTGTGTGCAGAGTGTGTCACTGCGCACTAAGCCAAAGTCGACGCACACTTGCTGAGAACAAAGCAGAGCTGGTACCTCGCCTGACGCCCGGGAAGGGTAGGGCTTATCGGTATTGCGTTCCCCTGAGAGCCTTTTCATGTCTGAATGGTGTTTTTAATAGCTACCTCTGCCCCATCAACACCCATCTCGCCGAAGTCTGTATCCAGCTAGAAATTAAACTAGCTAGAAATTATGCCGGTAAATACCGAGCTCCTATTTGCAATTACAAGCCCTTCATCACGATGCTCTTCAAAAGCCTCGCAGATGTGCAGATAGGTGAGGCTGTCCAAAGGTTGTGGCTTCGCTTCTGCTGTAGGTGATTTATTTGTTCATTTTAGGGTGATGCATACGTTATGTATGGGCGTGACGGAAGCGGCCGAACAATTGATCTCCATGATCGATGGTCTGCTGGACAGGAAATGAGAGGTGGCGAGCACATCATGCTAATTGGGTTAATGAAGTTAACAGCACAAGTGAAGGCAGTAGAGCGTGTAGTGGTGGGAGCACGTTGGCGTGTGGCTCATTCCTACACTCTGTAGTACATTTGACTGCTTCACATTATCTACCGATGGAACTTAAGGACTGGGCTCAAGAGGCCGGGGTAGATACTGATCCAAGGAAATCTGTCACCACAGGGACAAACTGGAATTTCAGGGAATAGTGAGCCTGCAGTTCTGGTACAAATCCATCATGCAGAGCCCATCAGTGCAGATGAAAGGGACATCCTGATTTTGCAGAGTTCGACGTGTGCCTAGATCGACAAGGAAGGGGGTTCTATTTCACATCTTTAACCAATCACAGTCTTCATTGCATGAGATCAACAAGGTCCGATATTTTTCTCATCCTTGAGCCAGGGACAGTGGGTGACTCTGCAGGCTAGGCCCCTGTGCCTGGGTTTGGAAGGTCACCATTTCAAGCTTTGTTATAAGAATAGTAAAAGTAGTAATTCAGTGGCGCAGTGGTTAGCACTGTCGCCTCACACCTCTAGGACCTGGGTTTGAGTCTCTGCCTGGGTTACATGTGTGTGGAGTTAGCATGTTCTCCCTGTGCCGTTGTGGGGTTTTCTCTGGGTACTCTGGTTTCCCCCCACAGTCCAAAGACATGCTGAGGCTGATTGGAGTTACTAAATTGCCTGTGTGGGTGTGCCCTGTGATGGGCTGGTCCCCCGTCCAGGGTTGTTCCCTGCCTCGTGCCCATTGCTTCCGGGATAGGCTCCGGACCCCCCCGCGCGAACCAGTAGGATAAGTGGCTATAGATAATGGATGGATGGATCATCATCATCAATAGTGTCATTTATTTTCTGTGTACTGGGGAGTCTCTAGCGGCCCGAACCAAATTCCTTTTGTGCCTCAGAACACTTGGCAAATACAGCGGATTCTAATTCTGATTCTGATCATCAACGTCGTGCAGAAATAAAGATGTGCCTTTACTTTGCTCTGTACAGCCCTTGCAGGTAAGCATGTTCATATGTTTTGCATCTATGACATGCCCCATAACAAAAGACAAGCAAAATAAAATGGGTGCCTTACAAATCTGTGCACCTTACTGCTTCACAGGAAACACTGGTTTTAATGAATGTGGTGATGTCATACAATTAAGACAATTGTGACTGGTCAAACTGTGACTGGTCAAACTGATTGACTAAGGGACACATCGAAGTCAGTGAAATCCGGACATGCAAGACCGGAGGATGCAGGGAGGACTCTTAGCTACCACATTGCTCCTAGTTCACAGGAACAATAGAGGGAACCTGAAAATTTTGTCTGTGTAATTCTTTTAGACATGCGAAGATTTGCTAGACTAATTGAGTTTGTGTTGCCTGGGGTTGGCACCAGAACTTCATATGACTCAGATCAGGATTGATCCAGATCAGGATGAGTGGTGGTTGGAATGTTTATGGATGGATGGATGGATGGATGGATGGAGGGATTGATGGATGGGCATGTCTCGTGGCATCATTTAATACTGGTTAATAGAAAGCAAAAAAAAAAAATCAAGATAAAAATCATGGCAATAGCCTTCAGTTGAAAAATTTCTTCTCCAAAAGCACACAGCAAGGAAAGGCAGGTCGTGATGCTGTCAAGTAGAGACTGTGTAGTCTCCTGGAGACAGTGTTGATGCAGCCACCTGGAGAAAATTCTATCACTTGAAGTCACATAGATATGACACTGTCACCCGGACACTGTTATCTTCTGGAGAATATGTCATCGGGAGGCCTCGATGTCACCTGAAAGCGCTGTTGATACTGTAACCTGGAGATGATCTGTAGCCATGTGTTGATTTTGAGGATGACACCATTAAATGAAAGCGACTTTCCCAGCACACAATCGACATCTAGCTGTCTGGTTTTAGTATAACAACATGCTCTCAGGGGACAGTCGAACCGGTAACATGCTGTGGCTCAGTTATAAGGTATAGGTCCCCAACCTACTAGAAAATCCCACCAGTATTACAGTGACATATAATTTCCACCTTTTCAAGCTATGGATGCTTGTATGTATGGTTATGTCAGTTTGGGTACCTTACATTACGAGTGCCTTCTGCAGTCCTGTCAGGTTTTTGTGTGATATGAATCCCAAACTAACGGCAATAGAAATCATTGATCTTCAGCTTTCAGTCACGTTACCAGAGGTGGATAGTTCAGGTATAGAAAATAAAAATCCAGACCCAGATTACCATTGACAATAAATACGTGTGTCAGTATTACATCAGGGTTTCAATCCAGTACTCAGTCCTGGTAGCTATCTGTATGCATGAAGTAACTCTGCAATCAGAACTCACGGAAACCACAAAAGCCCGCATTGTTTTGTTACTAAATATTGCATTACCTGCTGATTCTGTAACTTTGCTGATGACCTGTAAGTCACTTTGGATAAAGTCCACAAAAGCATGGGAATGTAAAAATATCCATCTACCCTTCCATTCATCCATCCATCATTGTTCCACCTGCGTATATTTGTCAGGGTCACGGGGAGGTTTGGAGACTAATGTCAAAACATGGGAATGTAAAGTGTATGACTTGATAGTTCGACTCAAATAGAAAAGGATTGATGTGAATTTTACAGGCATAAACATGTGAGGGGCTGGTTTTGTTTTCATTCAGACAATGATGGAAAATTACAGGGTATCATTAGCGGAAGATTATAATACGGACGCTTTCTTGAACTATGAGAGTGAAGAGGAGGGCGCCTCTCCTCGAACGCGTGAACAGCTTCCTGTACAATGGTGTTTTCAGTTTGATGGAGAGAACCAGTAGAATCCCAGGCACACAAGCACAAGAGCTAATTAAAAAGCTAAGCTTCTGGAGCATTATTTCTGAATGCTGAGCAGAAAACATGGTGCTCAGTTTGACTTCCTGAAGCCAGCATCAGGACTGCGTGCCTGCCTTGATTTTCTGGTCTCTCCGCCATATCTCTCACACCCTCTTCCATACGCTCCTTCACACGCGATCACGAGACACCCAGGTGCTCCGAGCATCAATGCCTACCCCTCCCGCACCCCCTCCAGCCTGCCTCAAATTTCTCCTCAGAGATGTGGGGTTAAGGAGCGTGGCGTCAGGGACTCTGGAACTCTCTAGCAACCCCGATGATGCCTGACAGGAAACTGAGTGAGCTACGAACGTAAGGAGACAGGCGAAGTCAACGGGTGAACTATGTCAAGTACGGAGATGAGTGTTGAGTCATGTTGAATGTAATATTTACTCGCTGCTGGTATATTACAAATGCTGGGCTCGGTCACTGTCTTTCCTGTAGCTACGTGTGAAATGCCCTCAGCATACTAAGCACGACTGCACCCACAGAGAGCTTTTTATTCCACAGAACAATTTTAGAGCTGTGCTGATTAATGCCCTCCCTTGTTTTTTCCCAGCCTGGAGAACTGGTGGTTTCAACATGCGTCGCATCCCCAGCGAATCCTTACTTATTGTGACAGTGGTTTAACAGATGCTAATAATGTCAAAACAGGTTAAGACCAGAAAAGCCCCAAATTAGCCTCCCTCATGCATATGCGTTGCCAGTGCTATCAGTGGACCTACAAAACAGTCAGAAGAATTGGAAATGATCCAGGTCGGTAGAGGTCAAACCTCATTAGAGAAACAATTCCTGGTGGTGTTCTGATTATAGTCAAATGTTGTCGTATTAAAAATACCTTTATCCACTAGGGTGATTGGCTGAGACTTTTTTCTAATTAAATTATTTGAAGACATGATCTGTTTCCTGCATTGTGGACATTGTTTTAAAAATACCCACTAACATTCCGTAGGACTCCATGGAATGCCAGAAACATTTGTTATGCTGTCATCTTGGTGGGAGGCTGAACACAGCGATAAACAGATGGTTCATTAACATACCCAGAAATTCTGTCTGAAATGTCACCGCCACTCAGTTACACACAGTAGCTCGAAGTTTTAAAATAGAATTCCATTATATGTTAATCGCTTTGATGAGATGCTACTGAAATGGTTATGGATCATGCTTGCCTCACAAGGAGTTGTATGGTGGATTGTTTAATTGTGTAATTAAAATGCACAAGAAAAACTGCTTTTTTTCATAACTGGCAGCTTGCTCAAATTAGAGAAAGAGGTAAAAATCACCACACATCTTGATAATTATAACTGTAAAAAAACGATATAATAAAATGATAATTTATGTAGTTTGAATTTAGAATTGATTATTTATATAATTTGATCTTGCTTAGTCTTCAATTTGCTTTATTAAGATCTGGAGTATCAAATTAGTGAGTAAGCACCCCCAGGTTTTACAAACTTCTCATTTAGATCTTTCCTCAAAGCAGGGGAATGGTACATATCTAATGGTACATATCTAATGGTACATATCTGAGAACATTTAAAGCACTTTATGAATTGCCCTACATCAGTTGCAAAATAAACATATGTAGTGGAACCTTGTGTAAACTCAATTCATACTTAGGTTAGAGGATGCTTGGCTAAGTCTGAGACTGCTGGTAAAACAGAGTCAGGATTATAAATGCATTTCTGGTAACTAAAGATCTGTGTGATTATACTAGTTTGATCAATCCCCCCTAACTTGTTACCGCAACTAGATAATAGAAAACACCTTTATGCACCTTGTGGTCCAACAAAAGCAAGAAGAGCATCTGTTGAAGATCCTCTGCTTTGGAGTTTTAAATTTAAGATAGATGAAGTGGAGTTCACTGGACGGTCATCAGATGAATTTCTGTTGTTATTCTTGAAACAAATGAGGGTAAACTCAGGGCTGTTGTGTTTTAGTTGGAAGCACAAACTTGGGCAATGCTGTCTACAGTGACAGCACTGTAAGCAAGACAGCACTGAGAGCACGCCACGTGGAAAGTAGGGCATTTCAGCAGGGTTTTCTGCAGTCGACAAATGTATACATTAATATTTATGCATCCTGGAATATTAAATAAGTGGACATGGACAAGGCTGTATTTATAACCTCCTGAGACCCAAGGAAAAAAGTGTCCTTCAATTTTAGGTTATTTGTCTTTGGAGAAAATAAGACATCTTACAATTTAGTTTTTTTTTCAAATTTACTTTTATTTTTAATTTCACAGCATGCCATCTTTAGTGTACAAAAGGAATAAATATGTTTCCGTACATCAGTGAAAAGATACAGTAGATGCAAAAACAAAATGCCCACTACAATGGACATAAATGAATGGGTGGCGTCTCAGGAGGATATATATGTAGCATTAGCTTAATTAACAGAATATATGGTATGTTCACTATTGATTTATATTTTGTATTTGTTGCCTTGCATTTCTCTAACACAGACGAGGGCACTGTTAAATAATAACATGGATCAATTAAGGTCACAAGCTGGTAATGAGTCTTCGTTAATCCTGCCTGGCTGCACAGCCAATGACATGTGGCCCAGCGAGTTACTGTATGCCGGCAGTGTGGGCTGTTATGGTGCCTCAAACCACCACCAGGCAGAAATACTGCAGTATCACGGTACGGAGATGGGAGAGCTAACAGTGGGCACCGCCAAGGCCGTATCGATCCCGAGTCTCTCTGGCTCTCTGTCCTTAGGCTGAATAGGATAGATAGGATAATTGAGGGACTTTAATCAACACCCACAGCATTGATTAGTCTTTATAGGCATGATACAATTATAGCCTGAAGTATTTGTATTCATTCTACTATTAATCATATCCTCATCACAAACACCAGTATGCACCCTGTGCAGTTCAATGGAGGTGTAAATGCACTAAAGAAGAACTAGAAGATTTATTCATTTTCACATTCAAGATGTGATTCATATTTCACTAGGATTTGTTTTTGGTCACATGACAAAGGGCTAGTGCTAGAATTGAGGTCTAGGGTTAGGGTTAAGGAATTTTGTGTTTTTGAGCTCGGGTATCTTTCTGCAAGAGAGTGGTCTTTGTGAGGAGAGGGATTTTTGTGCGGTCAGGGGTCTTTTTACGCTTGAATGTATTGCCTGAAATAGTCTCATGCCTCTGTTGTTCCCCAACTCCCGTTGAAAATGCTAATTAATGTCATTCAGCTGACCCCCAGATATAAACAGTTGACAGTCCCAGATGAAGGTTATCCAGCCTCTGAAAACAGATATGCCTGCTGAAGTGTGCGAACATTTCAGGGCACTAGGGGATAATATTACTGCAGTTTTGTCTTAGCATGGAAGAGCAGTGAGGTGTACCCCATCCCAGAAGATAAGCAACATTTTGGAGTGGAATTTAGCCTCGTGTACAACTTCAGAAGAAGCCCAAAGACAGCAGAGATAAAGAGGGAGAGAGTGTGAGACTCTCCCTGCGTCGCTTTAACATTCCGCACGAGCTGCTACAGGAGTCCGACAGCCCCTAAGTCCGCCTGGCAGCCTGTCAAAAGCTGCCCCTACCCAATCAGTCTCCAGCAGAGAAGCTCTTTTTAACGCGCTGTCGCCGTTCCCGTGTGGTGTACAACTGCACATTAGACACAGCAAAAATTATGTCTCGCACTTTTCTGCCCTTCAATTTAAGGCGGAGCGTTTTATTTACTTTACACCATATTGAGAGCAGACTGGTCTGCAAGAGTGATTAGTAGTTCACTATCGTGAAAATATATCAGATTCGGTAATTTCAGAATTTTATAATAATTTAAAAACTTTGTGAAGTGCCGATGCTCAGCTTTTCGTTTTTCTCAGATAATCCGCTTGGATTCACATTCATTTTGTTGTGGTTTGAAAGAAGTGAAGGTTGCAAGACAACAGCCTGAATGCCAGGATACAGTAGCGAGCAAAGCTGTGGCAACACCTATCATTTTTGGCATTATGCTTTAAAAATCGCTAGACAAAAATTGGTGGTAGTGTTTACAAACAATGAAAGAATCTTGATCAAACATCAGACAATTAAGTAACCGTATCAACAGTTCAATGAAGTTCTTGAAAAATCTTGAAAAATTGAAAGTGTTTGCGCAATTTTGGCCACGAGTGCAGGCGAGCACCCAAGTAACGACCGCTGCAGCCATCTTTCTGAGAAAATGGATTAGTGATACAAAGAAAGACTGAAACTATCACTCTATCCAATCCAGGGTGCCTGCAGCCAATCCCAGGAAGCAGAGGGCCTGCGGTGCCCTGGATGAGATGACAGTTAATCACAGGGCACATCCACCGCCACACACTGTGGGCAATTTAGGGACAGCAGCTCACCTAACTGGAAATGTCTGAACAGTGAGAGGAACCACAGGTAAATACAGAGGGAGCATGTAAGCTCAGAACCAAAGCAAACATTGCAAATTACTAATTACTTAGCATTGTATAAGTAATTTTACAAATTCTATATTCTACTGTCACCCAAACCTTGGGTCACGCTTTACTGGAGGGGACATGAATAATTTTGAAATATTTATTTACTTAATGCATTAATTAACCAGTAACTAAGTAGTTACCAAATGTAATTAAGTCAATTAACCAATAACTCAAGTAGTTACCAAACATTGTTTAAAGACAAAAAAAATCTGTCTGCATAGATTACAAATGCATACCCATCCAAATATATGCATCTATTCATCTTCTAACCGCTTACCCTGGGCCGGGGTGACAAGGCTGGCCTGGAGTTTATTAGACAAGTACAACTTTAAAAATAATGCCTATATTATCTTAAATAAACAGTGACACATTCAAAGCACTGTTATTACGTTATTAGTGAAGATAAAGTTCAGCAATAAAAATTTAACTTTTTCTTTAACTAAAACTTAAGACAAATTTAAAGAAATTTATGAACCAGAACTATGCAAACAGCACATAAGCTGATATCACATAGGTTTATTGTTCATCATTTACTATTGTTCACTCATGTGTGAAATTAAAAAAAAAAAAAAAAAAAAAAAAACGCAAAAAAACAGATTTCCAGCCTGGACTGTGAATTTGCATAAAATTGCATCCACACTTATCGACATTTAAGTGCTTACTTTATTTCCTGCTGTCATTACAGACACGTCTGAAAGGAAAGGGGGCAGGTAGAAAGGTTCCAGGACCACCTGCGCGATAATGCCGCAAGATAATCAGAGAAGCAGTTGCGTTTAATCCACCTGTGTAAGCCTGCAGTCAGCAGGGATCGATGTAATCTGCCTCTCTCTGCTTTCGCACCACTGCGGGGAGAAAAAAATGATTCTGAGAGACAGCTTGTTGAAGTATTTGTCCGCACTTGAAAATTTGTCGAAGAAGCTAAAGAATAGAAGGACGTCAAAAATTAGTTTAAAAGTTCATGACGTAACTAGAGGGGGCGGCATGGTGGTGCAGTGGTTAGCACTGTTGCCTCACGCCGCTGGGACATGGGTTCGAGTCCCCACCTAGGTTCCATGTGTCTGGAGATGGCATGTTCTCCCTGTGCCATCGTGGGGTTTCCTCCGGGTACTCCGGTTTCCCCCCACAGTCTAAAGACATGCTGAGG
>JABFEB020000016.1:12473200-12493076 GCA_019775895.2 Stomatorhinus ivindoensis | reverse complement strand
ACTCACACACACAATTACAGGGCCAACTTGGAGTCGCCAGTTAACCCACCCTGCACACTTTTGGACTGTGGGAGGAAACCGGACACCCAGCAGAAACCCACATGAACATGAGGGGGGGCATGCGAACTCCACACAGAAGGGTCGTACATCGGACCCCGGGACCGAACCCAGGACCTTCTTGCTGTGAGGCAGTTACCTATTCCAATGAACTAATGAATAATTACTTATATATACTTAACATTTACAAGGATAGGTAACTTATTACAGTTGCTAAATCACCAAATGGCCCAGAGTATAAAACTGTTTACAAATGCTATATAGGTTCTAAAATGTTGCATATAAACACAACAGATTTCATCATTATGCTCTACTCCCCTGTGTAACAACTTTTCTTCTCTGAAAATATGGAAACTTCTGCATTAGTTTGTGAGCTAGACTCTTCACAAATGGCTGTGGGTATTTATTGATTTTTGTTTGTGTTCATATTGAGGATCCTACTAAATTGTTAATTTTGTCTCTTTTTCAAGTCTTCTGCCCAGATCTTCTTTTCACAAACAAACCTCGCTGGTAGAAATGCATTGTGCTCACTTTCACTGCACTCATACTCTGAGCATAGCAAGATGACTTTCAGCTGACCACTAACCATCGCTGCAGCTAGAGAATCAGTTTGGGGCAGCTTTGAAAGTGAAGTTTCCTGAAATATAGCAATGCGTGTTATTTCATTTGAAAAAGCAAATTCTGATTACGTCTATCGTGTGATACATCTATACATTAACTGGCCCCTTCTCCTGGTCACGGTTACAGGGCCTTGGAGTCAATCCCAGGCAGCAGATTATGGCCAGATCACAGCACAAGATCACATGTATCTTTGTTTGATTTTCCCTTCATCTAGATTCAGTTTGACTCTATTCTCTAGTTGCCCTAACCCTACCAGAGCAGCCCCGGAGGGAACCTCTAAAAAACATATTTTTCAGTCTTAGAAAACAATGTCAATTTGCAGTAAAACTTTTGCTGGTAGCCTTGGCCACCAATGTCAATTTGTTCTGAAACGACAAGAACTTTAGCCTTTGTAAGAAATGCCAGTTTACTCTAATAAATAAAATCAATTAAAAAAAAATGTGAATCCACCTGTCAGGGCACAGCATGGCGCAGGCGGGGAAAAGGCTGACGACCCTCTGAGCGGCTGCAAGGCAGCAAGTGTTTATTAAAGGACTGAACAGAAACTCAAACAGAAAATAAAGGGACCACGAGGGGTCAGAACTAAACAAGAGTAAAAAAAAAACATCTGAAAAAGAACCACAAAGTAACATACTAATGGAAACAGGCCACATAAAGAAGAAAACAGGCAGCGACAAAACACAGTGACTGAGTAAGGAACAGAGGGCAGGCAAAAAGAAACAAAAGATCAGGTATAAATCGTATCAAAGTAACCAGCCATTAAAGGACAGCAAGCAACAGATGGAAGAAATAGAAAGTATAGAACTATGGGTTTCTAAAAAGACTGAACCTCGGAAACCCCAAGCACACACTGGGAATTACTACACTAGGAAAGGCAAAACCAGAATGAGACAGGGATGGGGGGGACTGGTAGGGCCCCAGGGCCCGGCTCCCCTTCCCCCCAGGACCTCAAGGGTCCCCCTATGACTGCGTGTCTCAAATATGCATATACAAAATATTCATCATGATTAAACCAATGATATCATGCATGTTGCATGTACACTTGCGACATGCTACTTTTATGTCTCTCGTTTTTATCTATACAATCTCATCACAATGGGAGTTATAACACAAAAAAAAATGGTGCAATACTTAAAACTATTCTAAAATGTAATAGTTCGTAATATTTTGCAATTTTGTCGAGGTGTGTATTTAATTAAAAGCACATTTTTATAATTTGCTAACTACTGCAGTGCATGATGGGTAAGATATTTGGTGGGTACTTAAATTGGAACTGGCTTGGACTGGACTTGATGTAAATTTGGGAGGGGGCGGGGCAACCATGGTCCATTTATTCCCCAGGGCCCAGTGTGTAGTTGTTCCACTGAACTGAGCAGAGCACAAGCAGGGCAAACTAAAACAGTGAAGCAAAGATAACTAACAACAAATGCTGGGAAAAAAGCAAAAGTCTCAAGCCAGACTCAAACCCACCAGCAGACAGTTTTAGCCTCTGAGGCACAGACTTCACCCACTGAGCTTTGCAGCAGTCCAGGGAGCAATGAAAACACACTAGGGCTGAAGGGCTATGAGACAGAGAAGGGAAAAACAGGATGACCAGCGACACCTGCTGGGCAAACGGGGAAGAGAAACAAAGGGCACCGAGCCTGACACCGCATTACATTTATGTACATAAAAGGGAAATTAAGTAACGATTTCTCATACTTAAGGGTCAGTTTGAAGGTGTGCGCAGTATGTGTGAGAATAACAGCACTCAGAAAACCTCGGACAGGCTGCAGCAAAAACATTTTTTGTACACAAGAGCTACACTCTGTTTCAGCATATTCAGCAATATCCATTCATTATTATACGTATATCGGGTTACAAATATATATTTTTTTCACTTCTCTTTTGTTTTCATTTATCTACGTCAGTCGTTATTTAATAATTTATTTATTCCATTTGGTAATTGTCTAGTCATTGCCATTGTTATGGCAACTATCCTGCCACCAGTTACAGCTAATATAAAGTGTAAAAAAATAAGCTAATCAGAATAAAAAAACAAGAAAGAAGCGAAAAGCAACAATAAAGTCACAATGAACATATGAACTATGGCTTAAGAGAAATATTTTGTTTATAACGGTTCCACATTTTGACAATTGTGTTTGGGTAAGACATGCAGTGATAAATTACTCAATTAAATTAAACACAGTTTAAATCAGTTTCTGCTTATCAGCGTATCATTATTCTTTTGCCTTACTTTTCATTACCCTCAAATATGATGGAAAGCATAATAATTTCATTTACAATATGACACCTCTACTTTGTCTTTTAACAAACTATAAATAATCGTTGATAAATAGTATCATCTAACCTTTGATCTCTAAAGGGATTCTTGGAACATGAAGCTTTTTTTGTTGATGAGTTTTCTGAAATATACTTTTAAAATCCTCATACTGTTTTCATTTGATGCATTGCTTCTCTACTAGTCTGTGGTCAACAAGGATATCATCAAATATTACATCGATGTTTGTGATTCCCAGAAGACACTTGAAACTAACAAAGAATGACAATAACGCTAAAATAAAAAAAATTAAAAACATGAGTGCAAAAAGGATTGGATGGAACTTGAGGTAGTAATCATGTTAAACATTGGCTGCCATTAGTATTTCCCAAGTGGGGGTTGGATATCGGAGTTCTCAACCTGATGCTGAAGACCATTCAATATCCTTATTGCTTTTCATTAACGATTATTTGTGGTCCCTTGGCTGCATGTTTTATTAGGCCTATTAGATAATAATAATAATAACTCTTTACCAGTATGAGTATAGCTACATAAACGCTTGTCTCTTTGTTCACCCCATCTCCCTCATTGTAGTGTGGGGGTGATGATGGAGGGTCAACCATCATGCAGCACCCGGGAGCTCATGGACTTGTGGGTATTCTGTTGAGACCAGGGCTCAAACTATCAAACTTCTGATCCCCTACCCCCCGTAACATTTTACAATACAGTTCGTTAATAACTCAGTAGTAACTCATTTACTACTCATGAACAAATCATGAACAAACATAGTTCCTACATGACATGAAGGATACATTATGAAAAACATGAGATCAGTATTTCACTTTTGTGTTATTCCTTCAGTAGTTCTCAAAGGTTTATAGAATTAAGAGATAGTAACTACTTGAAATAAATGATCCATCTCAATTCATTAAGGGTGGAGAGTGGGATGTCTGTGCCTGGGATCAAAGAACTGCCTGTTCGATCCCTGGCCATGGCTGAACAGTCACATGTCTGGGGGCCCTAGAACAAGGCTGTTAACCCACGGGCCACAGCTCCAGAGAGCCACATGTAGACTGACCTCCAATCTGCAACCCCCTAGCTAAGAAACGCACGGTGAGGTCGGTGAAGAAAAGAATTTCCAATTGTGTAAATAATGATAAAAGATTTATTATTGAACAACAATTCATCAAACATGGATGTGTTTGGACTGTGAACTGAAATCAAAGTGGGAGAACAAGCAACCATCCGGTGCCTGCTTCTGTATCTAGTTAATCCATCTTTTCAGAAGACATGCGATGTTAAATTAACTGGGGAATATCTTTCCATTGGGGCTGATCTTTGCCAATTTAATTTAGTTATTATTGTTAATTAACCATTTCCTGTACACCCGCAGTAATTTGGGGCAGCACGGCGTGGCTGGGGTTCTCATTGTTCTCTCGCACAAGTGAGACTAGGGTTCAAGACTCCACCGTGGTTCCGTGTGTGTGGAGTTTGCATGTCCTCCCTGTGTCATTGGCATGTCCATTAATTGGAGTTGCCAAATTGTCCGTAGGTGTGAGTTTACCTTGTCATGGGTTGGTGCCACATCCTGCATTGCTCCCTGTCTTCCACCTATAGTGTCTAGGATAGGCTTCAGAACCCCCAGAACCCTGAACAGGACAAGCAGTTACAGAAAATGGATGGATGGTCATTAATAATATGATCTACTGCTCTACTAACTGCAATATCTGTAACGTTTTACCGAAAACTTAGTTATTTTGAACATGGCATGGTTCATGCTGTGCGATGAGGTTTACCGATGTTGTATCAATTGTGTGATGAAGCACAAGTATAGGAAATAATGACGATATAAAGAGTAAACAATAATTGAGACGTCTATTAAATGTGAAATATTTCCGTCAGATGACCAAAAGTTGCGTAATTATATAGACATATCGTAGTGCTAAGCCTGCAAAGGTAAAACTGTACGACTGAATTTGAATGGATACAGTTTTAAGGGCTTGACCCAAACAGGGAAAAGGACAGTGAAAATGTTTAATAAGTATCAGTCTTGATCTTTGTGGCTCTGCTTACATCTTTGAAATAAAGGCGGATCAGATGCTGCTAATATTGGCCAGATCCTTGAACTCCGTGACTGATGCCGTCCCGCTGCCCTGAGCACTGGTACACAGCTGCTCTTAGGTGATAATGGGACTCACCTGCGCCTTCCCAGCTGCCATACAGCTGGTCTGGGTGATGATGGTGCTGATTTCAATGTAAGCCCTCTGCCTTCATCACACTGCTTGGATGTCTGACACTTCACTCAGTACCACTGAACAAAAGAACTGGGACTTTTCAACAAATGGATTCTCCCTGTTGGGGACTAGAGACGTTGTGTTTACAGAACCACACAGGCGGACACTCTTTCTGGTAGCAGCATTAAATTTAGATATTACTGAACAGATGCTATATTACTGAAATTCAGCAAAGCTTCTTACCCTATGACTCCCTTATTTTTTAAATAATCACTACATTTTATTAAAGGTTGTCACTGGCCTTAAAACACTTCTTCCCTTTTTCCAGATCCCCGTCAGCATGTCAGTTAGACCTTTGACCATACAGTACTAAGGCACTTGAGGGTATCTGGTATGTATTTTCGACTTTATTTTTTAAAATAATAAAGTAACTAAACATTTTCATAAGTTGTTAGTTACACAACTGTCGCAATGACCAGCTTCTAATATATTTTAATAGCTTTCATGCTTTCTGAACTGATGTACAGTGGAACATGTAAATCATCTTTCATTAGCCCATTATTGCATGCGGGGACAGATTCTGCTGTTCATGTGACCTCCATTATGCTTGGCTTTGCTGTAAAAGTCAAATCGCCGTCCCTTTATTGTTCTTCCATTACAGAGGGGCCTGTCTCCGGTCATAGTCGATAAGCCATCTGCCAGTGTCATGTTTATGGAACAAGGGTAAGGCCTCCTGTATCAGGCTGGTCATGTTCTATTGCTCTCAAAGCACAAGTACAGTGTTACACTTGATATTTGGCTCTTGAGCATTTATTTTTAAATAATATAATTTAGCTTTTGGTAACAGCTATCCTATGTGCAAAGGGCAAACTAATTATGAAAGTGACGCAGGAGCGAAATTAAAGACAGATGATTTATTACAGTCTGACTAGCATATTGAATCCAGTCAAACTTTGGATTTTGAGCAATTAGAAAGTGTGTGTTTTTTTTATTCATAAGCTTGTCGGCTGTCTGTTATCTTTTCTGTATCTGAGCTGGAGTTGTTTCATATTTATTTTACCAAATTGGTTGAAAAGTAACTAAATATATATACAGTGGTACCTCAGTTCTCGAACTCATTAGAAGTCAAATTTCTTAAAAGTCGAACCAGCCAGTTAAAAAAACAATGACCTTGAACTCCATCTGAATCTCAGAAGTCAAACCGAGAACGCAGACCTAAGATAACTTGTACACATGGGAAAATGCGTCACAAGGCACGTCTCTCAGCGGAAACAAAGGGTAAAGCTTCAGTCTTAGCATCGCATTCACTGTGATAGCACTGTGCATGTTTACACTAACTGAATACATATATTTAGACAGCAAAAATACATTTAGATAATGATAGACAGTAACAGTAATTATTATTATACAATTATATACATTTAATAAATATTTCTTACTAATTATTTTAATACCATTACTAATAAACCATTAATACATTTAATCATAATAATATTGTCATGCCCGGCAGGGACGGAACGAAGACAAAGGCACAGACATCAGGGTATCGGGGAATACGGGGTTTAATTACAGGTAAGGCAGGCAAAACGCAGACGGACAATACAATGACCGAACTGGGGAAACAAACTGAAACGCGGACTAAATACAGAGGACTAATGACAACAGCCAGAAACAACTGATCACACGGGGATTCCACACGGGGTAAACAAGGGGCGTGGCACACGGAAGGAGCGGATGATCAGGACAGGACACATTTGGATACATTTATTTTCTTACTTTAAAAATTACTGTTTTGATAAATGTGCTTAGATGTGTTTAATACAGTATATGCTCTTCTTATTTTATCCTGTTCATTTTGTAAGTAAGTGTAAAAAAAACATTTAGGTGTAATTTTTTGGGGCCAGGAACCAATTAATTGGTTTTCCATTATTACTTATGGGGGAAATACGATCACAACTCGAACTTTTTAGGATTGAATGGATTTAATTCGAGTTGTGAGGTACCACTGTGTGTGTGTGTATATATACACCTGTGTGTGTCTGTGTCTGTATATTTTGAATCACACACTAGCCTAAATATATACAAACGTTACGGCCCCCAGTTCATCCACTAAATTTAATGTTACTTATTTATTTGTAAAGATTATTTTAAATTAATTGAGTAAAGGAATTGCAAATGATATCGCAGCTACATTACCTGATAGTTATGGACAGTACCCCAGTCCAGACCAATCCAGTTATTTTCCGAGGGTCCCCTGTCATTTGGCGGCCCTTGGAGTCGTCCTACCTTAGCCCCCTTACAGTACCCCTGGACAGCACAATACACTCTGCCCTGCATGTTTACCTGTCACTCTGTGAAGTACTGTTAACATGCAGCTGACAGCAGAGCATGTAAGACAGATTAGAATCAAGAGTCCAGTCACTGGGAAAATCTGAAACTCAAGCACTTCTATGGAAATATTTCTTGGAGTCAGATAAAGACCGATTACAGACTGGAAAATCTGAAAGCAAACAGGCATCTTTGCTGATATTCTAACCGGGTAAACCTTGTATTTAACTTTATACAACATACAATTATCAACTCTGAAACAATTCCAGCGTACTCCACTCCGTACAAATAACTAATAACTGAAAAACTTATTTTTGACCCATTTACAGTAACATATGTCCAATCAATTAATAAATAATAATAATAAATAATAAATGTATGTATTAATAAATAATAAATAATAATTAATTAATTAATTAATTAATTAAGTCAAAGTAATAAAAGAAAGGGAAATTAATACATTAAAAATGTTGCTGTCTCTCTGTTCTCCCTCAGTTGAATAAGAATTTTTGTATTTCACATCACTTTCGAAATACTTTCGAAAATCAGTTGTTTTGATTAAAATCGATCTTGAATTTATGATTCTAATGTACTTTCTTACTGTATTTTGCCATCACTTGACTACCCCAGCTTAGGGAGACTAAAGACTCCGCAGAAGATGTGTTCCTGGGGAAATGTATGCAACACTTCCACACTCCCACTGAACAAGACCCCATTCAAACCGCCCCTCCCCTTCTGAAGTCATGAACAGTTTCCATCTAGGAAGTAATTCTTCCCAGCCATGCCCTTCCAGGTGTCACCATTTCCCCCTTCTTGTGTATTGATGTCTCCTTGTAGAACGTCTTAGGAGGTTCTCTTCCCATCTCTTCACCCAATTATCCTAAGAAAGCTGGTTACTCCATACTGCTGCCCACACAAACAACACTTTTCCTTCCTGTAGCTCGCAGCCTGGGACTTGTGGGTAGCCCTGTGGCTATCTGAGGCCTTTCACCACGATGCCAAAGCCCACACTATCTGGCTGACATCTCTTCATTTCCAACACTACCTCCAGCTCCTTCCCCAACTGAGAGGTAACATTGCATTTCCAGAAAGCCAGTGTTCAGTTTACAACAGGGATCTCCAACTGTGGTCCTGGAGAGCTACTATCCAGTAGGTTTTCTGTCCCACTTGGCTTCTGATGAGCCACACCTGCTCCTGGTATTCACCTGAGAACAGGTGCGGCTCATCAGAAGCCAGGTAGGATAGAAAACCTATTGGACGGTAGCTCTCCAGTACCGGAGTTGGAGACACCTGGTTTACAAGATCTGATCCAACTGGGTCCTTCTTGCTTGGGCTTGCCACACAAATGGCACTGTATCCCCCCCCCACTTTACACTTTTTGCAGATGGTGTGGCTAAAACATGGCGATGATTGAGTCCTCTAGGTAAATCTTCATGGATAAGCGAGATTCAGTAATCATTAAGTAAAAGAAATAATAAGTAGAGTA
Organism: Stomatorhinus ivindoensis; assembly: GCA_019775895.2. Lineage (NCBI taxonomy): Eukaryota > Metazoa > Chordata > Actinopteri > Osteoglossiformes > Mormyridae > Stomatorhinus > Stomatorhinus ivindoensis. The sequence goes on along the minus strand of JABFEB020000016.1, from coordinate 12,484,090 downwards.
TTACTCCGGGCGTGGCACAAATCCAAGTGGGTTAATGGTCCAAGTAGGAGATCATCTCTGCTGCAGGAAATCACATTTGATTGACAGTCTGATAAGTATCAACATCATGGTAGCACTGTTACACTGAGTACTGCATTCCAAAAGATTGTCCTCCTGTCGTGTCATTGGAAGTGAGCTGGACTTACTGGCATTGCACTTAGCAAATCCCTGATCAAATGTCCTTCAGCCCAGTGCTTCCCTATTAAGCTTCAAACGGAAGCAAATATTATCATTTGGGGCACTTGTAAGATGACTGCAAATGTTTCAATGTTCCATATAGTTTCTCTCTGTCGACGGGCCTGTTTTAATCTATGTCACTTAAAAAAAATAGCTTAATCATAGAGAAAAATACTGCTTAGCTACATGCCAATTAAATTCTTTCATCAGGGCTACCGTCATTTAATCAAGCTAATGCAGCCTTGGCTATCAAAGTACTCAATACATTTCTCCTTCTTTATTATCTAAAACCATGCAATAAAATTTGCTCTGAAATGAAAATTACAGCACTAAATATCTATAATTCTTTATGTTCTTTCAGAATAACATATTCCATAAATTACTTTGTAATGAGCGAATACTTGTAATCGTATGATAAAAGAGTGGTATATACATAGACAGTATGTAGTTTTAGGCTTCTGGCATTGTTTTTCCACCTGGCACTGAAAGTAAGAGTGAAATCTTTCTCTTGGCACCATGTAAACTATGAATTACAGCACATAACCTTCCTGTCAACACTCCCCTCCCCCCTGCATTGTGTCGGCAGGAAGTGAGTGGTTGTGCTTGGTCCCTGTGTGTGGGCTGTGATTGACAAGATCTTCGTTGTTCATTTAATTACTTTCCAACCATGGTGCCAAAAATAATTAATGTCCCAGGTAAATTAAAAATTACGACTTTTAAGGGACGATAGGAGAGAGGGAACAGGCTGCCTACTTTTGAGGAATTCAACCTGTTGTTTCTAAAACACACACTTCCAAGGAACGAATACAAACTTAGAAAATCAGTCAGTTTTCCTTGGGATTTCAGTTCTTAGAAAGGCCTATTTTTAAGAATGCTTGAAAGTGAAGGCTTTGAACAACGACTGTGGAACTGTGCTGTCTTTATGCCCAAATTTCAAGATCTACGTTTTTAATGTGTTATAAGACTTTAACGAAATGCGTATAAACAAGAAATCTTGCAGGAAATTTCTTTGAATGGTTAAGGGGCTTGGCTAAGTGTATAAAAAGCACATCAATTGTATTTCATCCAGATACAAGTATATGAAAAAATTTTGTACGTAATGTACTATTCATCAAAAATCTGAAAATACCATACATTTTAATAGTAGATTTTTGTGTATCCTTGGTAATTTCATATATATCCTTTGAGATGGATTTCTGAATAAATTAATGGATAAAACTGTAATCTTCATGATAGTACCAAATTCTGTAACATGTCCTATCTGAATGTCATATATACAGTACATTGTTAAAAATGGTAAGTGTGAATACTGCCTCATTTAAGTGGTTTTCTGTTAGTTGGCAACCTTGAAATATGTAGATTTTGAATGTTATAGTAAAGGTACTGTTTGGGAACAAACTGCTGAATTATCAAACAATCACCCCAGATAAACTGCACATCACCTGTATGTATCTGATTGTATTATATATGTTTAGTTTTAAAAAGCATATGAACATTCATTTTTTAAAAGTCTGTTTTAATTTGCACTGTTACTCACATAGATAAACTCTTTTTTGCCTTTACTTCTTTTTCATTAATCAAGAGGAAATATTTGCTCTAGTGATGAATGAACACAGAACAGCCATAAATATTCTTCACATAAATATTCTTCAGGGTGACTTTTTCTTGGAACCAATCTGTGGCTTTCCGAATGTATTAGTTGTGAAGAGAATTGCTCAAACACTGCATGCCTCAGTTTTCTTGACTTCTGCATTCCCATAAACCGAAGTCCATGATTTTTGACCAAGAACGAAAACTGTATAGTTACTTTGCTGTGTATAATACTTCCTTTAAGTTCTGATTCTTTACTGAATTTTTTGGAAAAAGAAGGAACAGAAAACTTCTCACAAGACATGCATTTATGATTCAAAATGTTTCAAAAATTCTTAAAAAATCTTTACAATTTATTTACATTATTTGATTTCCTGATTATTTACAGAACACCATTGAAAAGCAAGGCATATTTTAGAGTTTTATATTTATAAGTTTCAATCTTTCCATCCATCATTTGCTCAGCTTTCCTGTCCCAGGCACCACAGATCAAGAGGCTACAATGTAATTCACACATTAATATCCGCTGAAGAATTACAATTTCTTTTAAATTTAGAGGGACTCAAAATCATGGCGGTTATTTGTTTTCTTCGTTTACTTTGTTTTATTATAGTTCATTTTGGGACTGAGATGATAATGTGTTGCCCCAAATGACCCATAATGTAGATAAATGATATCAATTGAAATGACTGAACCGAAGAGGGTTTTATTGAAAAGGAAATGTAACGATTTGAGCATCACTTTAATTAAATATGGAGAATGTCAATAAGTCAACAAGGGGAATGAGTTACTATTCATAAGTCTTTCCTTGGGATTGTTCTTAATAAGATATTGCTACTGAATGGAGTCAAAGAATTAGATACATTTTAATTTTATTGAGGCAGTATAAATCATAGTTTTCCCTTGTATCCTTGGGATCCTTCATATACAGTATATTCTTCATATATGAAGATCAAGGTCTAGTACTTTATAGTTTACATAATGCAAAAATTGAGTGATCAACCTGTTTATGAGATATTTATGAGAATTTAGGTGGTTCTGTTTACATCTTCCAGAAAATTTATAAAATAATTACATAGACTAGTAGCCTTACCAAATAGAAAAGAAAATATTATAGTCTATTTAAAAGAATCAGATCCTAAAACTGTAAATATTCTGTATGCTATCCTGCTTGAAATCATTCTGTTGAATTCTAAACCATTTGTCCAAAGCTGTTTTACTTCCGGGTGGAATCGTGCTTTTCTCTCATGTTATTTCACACACAGTAAAATCCTCATACCACATGAAACCAATCTACTGAGCAAGGAACAACCCTATAAAGCTGTGCACAGCTGTGCTAAGTACAGGTCAACCATACACAAGCCAGTGCACCTGGAATAAAGTGTTGTGTTAAAGTGCTGGTTAACCATACACAGCCCACTATACCTGGAATAAAGTGCAGGTCAACATTACACAGCACTGTGCATCTGTGCTAAAGTGCAGGTCAATCCCACACAGCACTGTGCATCTGTGCTAAAGTGCAGGTCAATGCCACACAGCACTGTGCATATGCGTTAAAGTGCAGGTCAATCCCACACAGCACTGTGCATCTGTGCTAAAGTGCAGGTCAATCCCACACAACACTGTGCATCTGTGCTAAAGTGCAGGTCAACATTACACAGCACTGTGCATCTGTGCTAAAGTGCAGGTCAATCCCACACAACACTGTGTACCTGCATGCATTTTCTTTCAGACACATGTCTGGCCACACTTTCTGTCCTGGTGGCCAGTTCCATGCTCACACACTACACTGTACAGATTATATAATTTATATCAGATTATATAAAACACTCAATATAATACAACATTAATGTATGGGGGTATGAATGATGTAGTAAAATATGGGCTTTCATTTTCACTATAAAGGTTTTGCAATTGTGTTCTGGCTTCTAAAATGAAAGCATTTGCTAAGAGAATTCCTTCTCATGTCATTCTTTAACTATAAAGGATTTCCCACTGATCTATGTGCACCATTGTTTTGTCTCGAATTCACAAGTATCACGTTTAATACAGAACTGTCGTGGTATTATGCAGTCTAACAGATTTAGCACTAAACGACTGAAGTTATTAGTGTGACTGTTTGCAAAATGTCTGTCTCTGCCACCAGAGGGCAGTATCCTATATCTTAGAATTGGGATTTTGGATTTATAGAATGTTCTGATACAGGCCTCTTTAAATGTATTGGCAGTGAACTAAATAAAGATCATTTAAATTCATTAAGTTCACGTATATTTCCTAATGAACTTGTAAATGGATTGAAGCTAAGTGTTTCTGAAAGGATATAGATTCTGTCCTCACTATTATTTTTCATTATTTCACTTTAATTAACCTATTAACGTTACATCAGTATTAACATAATAAGGAAGTCAATTAACATCAGAATTGCAAACAGCATGACTCATTTATTTTAATTCACATATTTAATGAAGACCTTAAATCATTACTGTTGATCAAGCATGATGTCACATTGCTTGAAATGCATGCAGGTACTGTAGAAATGGCAAAACTTAAAGAATGCATGATTAAAGTAGTAGATTAAGAAGAATCGCTACTTGAAAAGGTTCCTTTTTATGTTTATTGCTAATAAAAAGCCAAATCCTGGAGATCAATATGGATGATTAAGTAAGATGTAGACATATCAGTCTAAGAGACGAGTGGTTGTTGGGTGAATAAAGTACATTCAGTGCACAATAAGCAACCAAACTTCAACAAACAGGAAATGTCTTCTGGGAAATGCCTTCAGATGTGTAAGCTTACATGTTTGTTGTTATTCAGTGAATAACAAGGATTTTTCTTTGTGTAACATAAAAGAAGACTGCTGCTGTCAAAGGCTTTCAATTACAAAAAGGTAAAATGCAAAGGAGAATGACAAACTTTTACAATGAGTTTTCTCTTTCTAATTGCTTTTTCTGTTTAGGCAGTCTGCTAATATGGAGCCAATGGGTTTTTTAACACATTATGCAACTGAACTGATACAATGTTGTAGTCTATGAAGACTGCTGCTGTCAAAGACTTTCAATTATAAAAATGTAAAGTGCAAAGGTGAAAGACAAACTTTTACAATGAGTTTTCTCTTTCTAATTGCTTTTTCTGTTTAGGCAGTCATAACCAACTGATTAACACCCAGCAACAAAGTATCTACTGCGATGAAATCTTTACACCAAATCAGTTGGACTACGTAAGTCCCCTTTTTTACATGTTGTCCTGATCATTCAGTTATGATTTATGTGAAAACCGAATCAACAGAGACTTACATGACTTAATGTACCTTGGAATTTTGCACATTAATCACTTTGAATTGAAGTGTGATTAAAATTAACCGCCTGCTCTTCTCCATAAAACCCACCCCCCCCCGCCCGTAGACCCTCATCACGTGTGCTAGTGGGAGAGATGTGACGTCTGAGTGGTCGGAGTGGTGCATGCACCGCTGCTCATAGTGTGCACAGTAAGACCTTCTAGAATCAAGGTAAATAATTAGAGCTGGCTTTTTGCCAGCATGTGCGAACATACCAGAATTGTTTATGGTCCAGTTCAAGCCCCCACTGAACAAAATTAGATAAACAGAGGAACACAGAATACTATGTGCACATAAGAGTTAAAAACAAAATACGGAAGACACAGTGCAAGACATCTTAAGATGATAAATTAAACAATAGAACTAGTGCAGGAACCATTTTTTGTGCATGTTGAAAGACCTACATACTGAAAAAGGTTCCTGGACAACTGTCACGGATGGCCTGTAACAGTATCAGTGAGCGTCTTTAGAAGTAGAGAGACAGACTTAACGCAGCCGGAGCTGACGTGCGATTTGGCGATATTAGGCCATAAACAATTAGACTATCTCCACAATCTGCCTTTAAGGGGAGATTGTTACTATCACTCTACTGGCACATTCTATCGGTTGCCGTCCAATGTCTCATACACTCATCTAAAGTTGTTTGTCAGCCAAATCCCTTCTGCGGTAGTGCAGTGGCATCACTTTGGGTTTAGCACGGGGGGAGTTCACGTCTCCTCCCATTTAAGGGGGTCCAGAGGGCTGTATTGCCTGGTTTTGATTATTGGGGGGAGAATTCAAGCCACATCCCCCCATAATTTACACCCATGGGGTAGCGTTTAGAATTTCTTCTTCTCACCCTTTCACTCCCTCTTCCCAACATACACTGCGCAACATGCAAAATATTCCCTATTTGGCAACGTAGTGGCATGGACAGTGTGCAGGAGTTGATGCCAAAAAAAAAGAATTAACGTTGGTAATATGGAACTCGCTTGGATTTTCTAAAACCGACACAGAGCAAATAACAGTTATTTGCATCATTTGCAAGGATGAAGTTCACAGACTGGACAGCAACACCACGCCCCTTTTTCATCACCTCAAAGGAAGGCAGCCGAAAATAGTGAATTTTTACAAGGAATTTCTTTTGATATGGGTGGTGCTATGACATATGACAGTGTATTCTGAGCATGTTTTTATCTTTAGGTTTTATTATTTACAGGGCTATTTTTATTGGGAAATTTGTTCGGCTGTACTGTTAAGATACATGCAAAATAGTATTAAAAAACAAACATGGGAAAGATTTGTGATAAGATCGTGGATGTGCTCTTGTCTGGAAAAAAAGTGATATTTTTACCATATTGCACATCACCATATTTGTTCACCAGACATGAAGACTGAGAGCCATTGGAGCCTGAAGAGGAGAGGAGGTCTGTGTTTATAGATCATGGAATACTTATCACGGCTCATGCCTAGGAAGCCGCCTTTGTGTCCTGATTTACAGCAGTCAAAATTGTGTTTAATAAAGCCTACTGTTATAAGCTTCTTGGGTGAAACACAAATCATTCTCAAGAGGGTTTTTTTTACAGCTGTCTTACTTGTAATGAAGCTTTAATATCTGCTTGTCAAAACCTATTAATATGGAAATTATGTTTTGCCTTCAGAATGTACTGGAGAACATGATAAGGGTTTTATTATTGAGCTGAAGCACACCTGACACACTCCATTAAGGCAACATTTTGTTTTTGTAACAATTGCATTTCGTCAGTTTGTGTCGGCCTACATGTATACACTGGCTACCTGTCGCATATCTAGTTCCATACACAAAAGAAAATTAATTCAGGCATATTCAGCTAAACATTTTATTTGATAAGAAGGACACACTGGGAACATACAGCACCTCAAACATAACACATCAGACCCCCTGATGCACAGAGTATGTGCAGTTCTTATAATTTTCACCCCAGTGGAAACCCGCACTAGTCAATTTATTTATAGAATTGAGCCAGATTCCAGCACGAATTAAGCCCACAAGGCTGTCTGACACAACATTCATTAGAAACAGTTTTAACCTCTGACAACATGTTCATTCTGAGCGCGTGGACCCAGCACGGGGCTAAAAGCGACCTCATTCCCCCGGCCTGGGGCCATAAAGTCTTTTCATCACAGAGCTCATCTCATTAGCTGCTAGGCAAGGGGCTTTAATAGCATCGATAACCTAAGACAGCCAATGCACAGCTTCATCGATAATAGAAGTTTTAAAGCATATCTGCATAATAATAATAATAATAATAATAATAATAATAATATGCGCTGTCATGCAGCGCCAGTCGGTTTATCTCAAATTGTTTTGTATCGACTCCCCTTTGCAAAATTTGTTCACTAAACCTGATTTTTAATATTTATTTACATACGTGTCATTTTTATAGGGCCTACTGAATCTGTGCTGGTTCTCATTAGTGTGAGAGCAAAACGCACAGTTTCGTCCAGCTTTCAGCGTAATTACGTAACTTCAGAAGTCGATATGCTGTTTTTAAATTACTTTATTTAATTACTTTGTGTTATGCCATTTTGTGTAAAAACGGCTCGTGATTAAGCGCGACGGATTGAAGCTCAGTTAAATACAACTGATTTTGACCATATAAAGCTTTCAAATCGCATCTCCCAGAAGGCAGACAGCTTGATTTTTATTACATGAAGCCGGTGCGGGTTACGCAGACAATCAGGCTCTTACAGCTGGTAATAAGAGGCAATCGGGTTAACGGCACGTCAGTCAGCCGTCACCTCTGGTTCTTTATTATCGTGCTGTGTAGCACTGGGTTCCCTTTTGGCTTTAGGACCCCGGGGAATCGCTGGCGGGGGGACAATTTCCAAACTGCGCGATGGAAAAAAAACGCACTCGATCTGGGAGAGAGTCCGACCTGAGAGAGCGCAGTCACCTGCTGGTGAAGGACAGTAAAGCAGGGAGCAGGGACGTTCTCCCACTGCCATAATAATCAGCCGCTTCTCTCCTTCAGCTCAACATTTTCTTTATGCCAAGGGGACACTCCCCCACTTTCACTTGAAAGACGCAATAAATTACATTGAGATGAACGGAATGAATGGACGCAGAGTTAATTGCTTTATCTTGGACTCACTGTAATTTGAATGTTCCGACAAGACTGAGCGGTATTGTCTGGGGGGCGAGATGGTTTGGTCTTCACTTTTCATACTGGACACATTTCTAAGATCTGCCGCATTAAGGTGTTCAGAGGGACTGTGTTTCTGAGGATGCAGCGATCTGCCAGCTCATCGCCGGAGTCAGCGGGCTTCTGCGTTTTATGGGATTCCTCTAGTTTTTAATCAGGTTGGCGTGCTGTCTCCTTCACCGAAAGATCAGCCCCTGTCCCTTACCGAGTTCTCTGACTGGATCGCTATTTGTTATAATCGTTTTATTTTTGAACCAGTGGAGGCGTGATCTGTGGGAATGAGACTGGAAAAAGAATCGGAAGACAAGCGGACCGGGCTGAGGTTGGGTCTGGAACTACAAGTCTAGATTTCTCAACTTGATACACTTTAAATCAAGTTCCTACATGGAGCGCTCAAGTTCACTGGGTATCGAGGCATTGAAGGTAAGTAACGATCGGACCTATATTTTTTTGTTATCATTTTTAAATCTATTCACTAGCTTTTGTCGCCCCGTATCTGTAAATGATGGTTTCCGATTGCTACTTGTTACCGAACACCATAATGAAGATTCCACTGGCGAGCCTTTGCGATGTTTAATGATGTGGATACAGAAATCATCTGGGACCTTTTGATTGCTATTACTTCCGAGTATTTTAACAATTACAGGGGGGTTTGTGGAATTTATAGCTTCCTTTTCCAAGTTAATTGCAACATTGTTTAATACACTGAAGGCGAGTGTGACGGAAGGCGCAGATATATTGAGGCTGAGACCGATCGCCACGGTATTATTATTAAGTTTATTTTCCAGCCGGCATCTCTTAATTTTCTGTCATTCAAGAATGATATGCAAATACGGTTGAGATGAATGGTAAATAAACACCAATATGCAATTGTCCCAGTCCATTGTCTATGATAATTAGCCGGAATTGCTTTGCTGTAAATCAGGCAATGAAAATATTGGGCTTTGCTTTTGCCATTCTGTGCATGTAGACAGATCGGCGCTTCGCCGGGTTGTTCACTGGCTTGTAAAGATCCGACAGTCCTTTGATTGCGCTACGAAACACACATTGCATGCAGAATGTACGAAACTCGAGGTTTACGCTCGAATAAACGTTGTATTTCTTCAACTTTGTATTAGTGTTTTGGATGTTTTTTTCCCAGACCTGACTTCATAAATCATGCATGTAACGACGTCTTAATTTGTTTATATTGGGTTTCTGCTGCAGTCGAAGAAGGCAGGAAATGATCATTTTTTATGTAAGAGAAACCCACATAATTTCTTGTCACATTTGTCACGTGTCTCTATTTTTTCCCTGAAGTTGTTTGTAAAGAAGGGGCATCGGATTTAAACCCACAGCACGCCGTCCTTTTCTAATACATTTTGTTTTGCATGTTGCGAGTAATCAGCAGTGCAAAGTTGTATTTTTAATTGCCGTAAAGCATTAATGAAACGTGTGACGGTATTTTAGGGCCGAAGCAGTGCCTGAATTTGGATATTTCGCCACTTCAGCGATTCGGGTTTTATTATGTATTAATTTGTGGTCACGTGGTAATTAGTCGCTTATGAAGTTTAATGATTTTGATTTATGTTTTCGCCGTTTCGATCCCTCGGCTCCTCCTTAAATGGACCGAGTTACGGATTCTGTGCGTTTACAGCATTTCAAACAGTGGACCGTCGTTGTGGAAGTTCAAAGTGTTTGGAATTCACTGCATGGACAACAGGTTTATACTATGTGTAAATCCAGAAATACTAAATGTTTATGTTAATAAATTTGTTTTATTGGTCGTTATAGTCTTCATCACTGCCTGTTTGTACATTACATGCATATGGGAAGAATGCTCGCCATAACAGTTCTTAAATTTGATGCTGGATAAGGATCTTTCTTTGTGTCTAAGAGGTAGGTTGAAATCTGATGAAAATCTGATGACCAGCATTGGGTCCTTGAAGAAAGCCCTTAACCACAGTTATCACAGGGACGCTGGCTGACCCCGCTCTATGTTCCTAACTTATGTTGGACATAACTTTTGTCATAAATAAATACATGTAAATGGATTTCCTATACATATGGCAAAATTGCAAGTAACTAAGAGAAACTGCAATAAAGACGTGTATATTTCCTATTAGAAACTGAGTATGACATAAATGATCTTAACTTCCTGTAGGTACAGTATGAACAGCTGTTTCTGTTTAAACAGTCATATTAGATGCTTGTCTCATTGATTTATTGGGCTATCAAATTATCTCATCTATCATTGTTAAATAAACCCATAATTGACATTGTGAGGTATGTTAGTTATGATAAACATCAGTGGGGCTTTTTCATTTCCCAGCCTTTTGCGAGTCACATTCACTGCTTTTCATTGTTCTAGTGAGCTTGGGTTGTGAGCGTTTATGCCAAAGCTGTCAGTGACTCTGTAAAAATCAGAGCTGTCAGTGACGATTGCCCCCCCCCCCCCCAAATCCACCTCCCAAACATCTTATTATGCCAAGAGAATGGAACTGATGAGTCATGAGTGACAATGGGAACACAGTGCTTAAAGACAGGAGCTTTCAACCTGATGCTTGCTAGATGAGGTCTATACAGGGGCCCTGCTCCCTAGATGAG
>JABFEB020000016.1:12426610-12448563 GCA_019775895.2 Stomatorhinus ivindoensis | reverse complement strand
CGATGCGTTGGAGCCCCATCCTGGGCTGTTCCCTGCCTTGTGCCCTGCGATGCGTTGGAGCCCCATCCTGGGCTGTTCCCTGCCTTGTGCCCTGCGATGCGTTGGAGCCCCATCCTGAGCTGTACCCTGCCTTGTGCCCTGCGATGCGTTGGAGCCCCATCCTGGGCTGTGCCCTGCGATGCGTTGGAGCCCCATTCTGGGCTGTTCCCTGCCTTGTACATGTAGCTACTGGGATTGGCTCTGGACGCCCTGCAAGAACTGAGTTCAGAAAGGGTATGGATAGATGTTTCCGGTTAGGGGAGCTAATCACAGTTAATAGCAATAATAATAATAATATGCTTTTCACAATGTTGTGTGATGGAAAAGAGACAGGCATGGGCTTGCGAACAGAAAGTAAAATGCAAACGGATTGCGATGGGCAGCACTGCTGCCTCACACCTCCAGGTTGTGGGTTTGCATCCTACCGCTCCGTACATGTGGATTTTGCAGCATTTTCTTCTCTGCTTGGGCGAATTTCCTCCTCCAGTCCAAAGACATGCAGGTAGGTGCGATGGTCTCTCTGCATCCTTCATGGTATGTATCCACGCTCCGTGACGAACACTCTGGGCAGGATTCCAGTTTTCCAAGAGGAATGAGTGGATTGCACCCATTTCCATCAAAAACATCAGATTTTAGAATTCTATCATTTGAAATATGGAAAGGTGTGTGTGTGTGTGTGTGTGTGTGTGTGTGTTTGTATCTTAACATCTCTTAAGCATTTTCATCTGAATTACAGCAACATTTTAATCCATCCAATTATAGTAACAAAATGAACATGTTTTGTAATATGTATTATGAATACACTTAACATTTTAAGGATGGGCAGTGATTCTTAATGGTTCTGCGGAAGTCATAGCCAGCTGTTCAGTGCGCTCTGGGTAATACTGTCTAATACTCTTCTCCCTACTCTTTCCCCACCATACCTCAGCAGGAGTTGCTGCATTGCTGTGTTCACATGACGCCTTAGATGCCATAGAAGGACACCTTAGAAACTTTAGGCATGAGCTAAGGTGACTGAAGGTGGGCAAGTGTAGAAAATCTGGGGGGAGGGGAATAGATAAGGTCAGTGCTGAGGAGCATAGCAATGGCAGCACAGATACAAAAACATGAGCAGGGAAGGTTGCCGGGGGGGTGGGGTCGAGGGTGGGGGGGTGGCAGTACTCAGAGAACAGAATAAGCCTGTGGTGAAGTCCTTATCAGCAGTAGATAAGAAAAACATAGTAAAGCATGGTAAATACAGTCTGTGAAGGTCTAAAGTCATGTGATGCTATGCACTTAATGAGCCAAAGCAGTGTGTAATGGAACCAGCTCTTGGGTGGTCAAATTATTCCCATTCTTTCGTCGTGGCAATATCCCCAGATTCCATATTTAATATTGCTTCTTTGATATGCTTTGCTTCTCACAAATACGGGGCATTACGGGATCATAGACAGATGCGAGTCAGGAGGTTGCATATTCGTGACACCAGTGTATTTGACCCCTTAAACCCAGCTAACTGTCACCTGGCTGATGTCACGGACGGCGTCGGAGCCCGACGCGTGGACAGTTGTAGCCTCACGCGTAAAATGAGGCTGAGAAAAGGCACGCGGAAGGCAGGATCTCCAGGAACAAGCCGTACAAGACGGGAAAGACTGAGAAAAGGGCATCTCAGTATGCTTATGCACTGCTGCATTTGAAGAGATCTGCTTGAGCTCCGAAACAGTGAATAATTTATTGTGCAGAGACCACTCTACAAAACAAACATGAGCGGAGGCTGTAATGTCTGCTATTGCTGACTTTAATGCTATTTTCTTTCTCAAGTCCTTTTCTTAACTCTTATCACGGCACGGAGGCTGCTTACCACAGGGCTTGGATGTGTTTGCAAAGATGAACACCAGAGGGAGATCCAGTAGGTGCTCTGTTTGTCGATCACTGAACTCCTTTATCCTTTATAAACCTCACCAGTATTAAGGAGCCGCATGCATATTAAACGTACTCCACATCAATATGAGAGATGTAAGGAAGGGCATCTGCAAGGTTCATATGATCTGCAGATCTTTGGAGGACACTCTGGAGCAGGTGGGTTGTTTGTGCATTGAGCTTTTGACTTGGGAACATTTCCCACAGCATACCTGGGAATCTTCAACTGAGGTTGTTGACATTCAGTGAAATTACATGCAGTGCATTTAATCTGTAGCATGATCGCATCACATGCATCAGCAATACTATACAACTACGCCCTAATTAATACTTGTATCAGATGTTTCCTACATGCCGGTGTCCTGTACACACACGATGACAAAATTTTTAGGCAGGAGTACAAGGACAGTCTTGGTGGGAGCCGAAGACTGCTCTCTTGTGAATCCGAGCTCTCTAGTAAATATTCATACTGCAGATAAAGGAAATAAGCATTAATCCTTTTGAAGGACAGTTTTAGAAACAAAGGAAATATTGGATTATAACCATCCTTGATTGCTAAGATCTACTCTTTCAAATAAAAAGATGTAGATATTTCATCACAGATTTGGTATTTTTGGAACCGAAGAAACGATCAGCAAGCTGGTGGCCTATTTGGTCAGTTGCATTTAGGGGTGCTGTCACTGGCAGTCGAATGTCCTTATTTACTCAGAGGCCCAGAAGAAAGATGGGTAGTATTTCTTTACAGGCCAATCAAAGTGAAGTAAACAGATGACATTAGCTTCACACGAGGTCTAGTAAATCTAATGCCAGTGAACAACTTGAGTGCCTCTAAAATGCAGTTCACAGTGGACCAGTCCGCTGCCCGAAGAGCTGACATTAGAACCACAATCAGATCTAAGGATAGATTTGGGGCTCAGAAAATCTATGTCCAAGTGGGGCGTGCAATGGTCATTTTTGCCCTTTGCTGCATCCTTGTATCATAAAGACACTTGCGGCCCCTCCGGTTGCCATGGTAACCCCGAGATTCTTATTTTCCGCTATAAGGGATGTGCCTGTAAAATTTCACAGCTGTCTGCTTTCACCCTAACCCGGCGTAACCTGCAGTTTTATTCCTAATCGTTACAGGTGTCGAAACGAACCCAAAGGCGCTCGCCTCATACAAACAGTGGGGTGTCCTGAAGTCTCCTGTCTGAGTCAAGCGCCGCGTTTTACAGAAGTTCGTAAAACCAGCTAAGGTTGTGAGGGCTGATTTATGGTTACGATGCTCCAGGTGGATACCACGTACATATTCGCTTTGGAAAGAGCTGTGTGTGGTTTCAGTCATTATGGATGATTATTTGAAAATTATGGAAATCTGAAATTATGGAGTTTTGCAACACTGGCTTGATGATTTCTGTATGGTTTTGTTAAGTATATTTATGCTAATGTTTTGTTATAAACTCTGTAAAACGTGTCTATGGCAAAACCTTGGGTGAGGCACCTTGCTTCAGCAGAAGGTGGGAGGGTCTCATTTGCCGTCCTCACCCCAGGCTGTACTCGCGACATAAATATTCACATTTCTGCGAGAGTAATTACTAAGCATGCAGACGAGTCATTAAGATCCCCCCTCCCCCCATGTGATACACATCAGAGAACACTGGGTCTCAATACATCATTTTGGATAAACTCTTTGCAAATTTACGCGCGCCTGCCATTGATGAGATGAATTATGCAGCACAGCGCATTGCATCATGATTGCATTCTGTGGTCAAACTTGGCTGTCTTTTCCAGGATAGCTGAATATGAGTCATACTACATTAGCGTGACTCTGGTCATCAGCTTCTTAAACAGCCCAAAGGTGTATTAGTTTTAGTTTGTTTTAGGCTGTCTAGATGTTTCTCCTAATAGACTGGATTTTTTGTGGGATTTTTCTATGGAGTGCATGGTGGTTCTAAGGTTGAAAAGGATTTTGTTTTCATGCCGGACTCTTACGTGTGGGGTGTTTGTACATTCTTCTTGCGTTTCCTCTGGGTACCCACAGTCCAAAAACATGTGTAGCACTAGACGTTACATAACTGTGATGCTTTACAGTGGTGTTTCCCGATCCGGTCCACAGGGACTAGCAGACAGTGTATGTTTTTGCTCTGTGGAGCTGTAAGGGAGCAAAAATGTGGACTGTCTGGCAGGGAGCAAAAATGTGGACCATCTGTGGGTCCCCGAGGGGGAAATACTGGTCTAGAGGAAGAGGGCCATGCTCTGCTGCTGAATATTGATTATGGGTTTACAGGCTGTGCAAAGTTAGGTTTTTATGGCTTATAGCCCTGGGTCACCACGTTAGTTGCTGCTGATTGGCTCAGCGAGATACCATATTGCATATGCCTTCCACAAAACAGAATGCTTTGGAAACAGTGCTGTTTCTTCCTCAGTTTCTCAAGTATAGCTCTATGCATTACTGGTGTGCATTTTCTTCAAGAAAATAAACTTTGGTCAATTAAAAAATATCTAATTTTCAAATAAATACCTGCTACGTCCGGTCATCCAGCAATACATTTTTCAACTGCATACCCAGGTTCTGGTCGCAAGGGCCTAGGGCCACACGGGGCATGAATGCATGGAGGTACCCCTTCAGACCCCCTCCTTTCCCCAAAGACTCCCCCAAATTGACAGCAGGTCCCTGACACCCGTCAATGATGCACCATGTCCTGAAAATCTGTCGTCCCGTCATTTTTAAAGCTGTCATTCCATCCAGACATTATGCTGCAGTGTATGGTATTTTGATGGTATTTTAAAAAAGCATGCTATTCCAGGAATAACCCGATACTTTCCCAAGCAGGTGTAGGGGGGTCATTTCGAAGGCAGCATACAGTGTTGCCATTATTCCCGCCAAGCCTATCCAGGACCTCCCCCATCCCTGCTGCTCTCAACCGCCTCCCTGAAATCAATAATCCCACAGCTGAGTGTCTTCACCCAGCTTGGGAAGCCCCTGTGCACGGAGCACGGCACACGCTGCTACTATGAACGATTCTGAGATGAAGTTCCTTGAACTGCCTGTCTGTGGACTGCGGGAGAAAACCCACAACACAGGGGCTGGGATTGAAACCCCTATTCCAGTAGCTAAGAGACGATACTGCTGCCCAAAGAGGCACCATGTAAATGGCTGTTGCTGCTACAATTTGTACTGAAGAGTTTACAGATTGTATATGCTTTTTCTGGAACTGTACTTTTGTGCAAATGTGTCGACAGTAGGGGATGTTCCACAGCACTTGACATATATTGTCACATTTAATTTTGTTCTCCTAATAAGTTATATAACCATATTACAGTATTAATCTGCAATATGCAGAGGAAAGGTGAATTATTAATCCGCTGGCACACTCCTTTCGGAATAGCCGGCCCGAGTATGCGTTAATGGCTGTCGCAGCCAGCTGTTCTGTCAGGAACTTCAAACTTTTATTCTGCTGCAGTTCGCCATTTCACAGACTGACAAGCAGCGGTGAGACTGTTAAACCTGAGGTTGATCCTTGTACAAAATACTGAGGGATTAATACGGTTTTTTTTTGCCTGTTGCCTGCAGACAAAAGTCCAGGGTGATGGGTGACAGGTACCTACAGAATTCTCGTTTGAATCCGCTCGGACCTGGCACTGGGTTTTCCCTCATTTTGCCTTGGGCCGTTAATACCGACGGGGAGAGGAGCGAGCGTGTGGACAGGACCTGCCCCGGAATGGCTGCTTCCTTTATACCTTCGGCTATTAACTCCGTTGGAACATGACTTGAATTGACCAAACGGAAGCTGCCAGTCTTATCTTTAGCTTCTCTGTGCCCAGTCCACAGCTGAATCGGGTCTTTTTTATATGCTCTGAATGTTTTTAGATGAAAGAGCATAAAATTCAGTTTTTGCAGGCTCCCTCACTCACAGCGTGGAGATGCTCGTTCCCCGTCATTTAACCCTTTAGTTTCTTCAAAGTGTTGCTAGAGATTTAGCATGTCGTTTGCTGGTCGAGCTCCTTGCTTTCTCTTCATAATTTGTACAGTACTGGCTTTGGATAAATTATATATCCATAATTATTTATTTTATGACTTTCAAACTAAAGTCTAAATCGCCTTCCCAAAACTGGGAGACGGAGAGGCGTCCCATGAGCGTAGGAGAGGAACATGCCTGGTATTTGTTTGTTCTACTCCAGTTATAATTGGTTGCTAAGGTCGCTTCTCTAAATAAAATGTACTTTCCTCCGGTGCTACTAAGACTGATACGACATGATCAGAGAAAACCATCAGAGAGTTAGTGTATCATTCCAAGTGGGCGCATTTGCAGCCGCTGGCTGAATCGACAAAGTGGTATGTCACACCTGTTCATTTCCAGTCTTCGCTCCTTTGTTTTGGGCTACAGATTGCAGTCCATTAGTCTAGCACAGATGTTTTCAGCGATCTGGGAGATGCCCTAGTGAACGACGGACCGCTGACACCACTGCGGAGTAGGAAGCGAGAGCTGATGTTTCTGATTAGCTTCATCAGACATTAATAACAACTCATTTTCTTTCATTAGACTCTACTCTATTGTGCTTCCCCTTTTGACAGAGAGGCATCATACACACCGTCACTTTCCGGAATAATTGGTGGAGATGAGGACTCTTTCCACACAGAGAGAAGTTGCTGGATAATTGCTAGGTTTGATGTTTTGATCTGAAATATTCTTAAGCTACAGAAATGGGCTGAAGTTAGTCAAGTTAGGAACGCCCCCCCACCCCCGAGCCCCCAGCAGCTTCCAAAAAATACTTTTATTCTAGATAACTCTGCTGAGGCATGTTTGTGAGGAAGAAAATCTTTAATACTCAGGAACCAGGATCCAACCAAGGTAAAAAAAAAAAAAAAGATAGATACCTTGATATGCACATATGAATACTTAATCTGCTAATTACTTTCCCGGAGAAGCTTCGGTCATTAGTGGATGATGAATGTTGAGTTGGGAGGGGGTATCATACACAGTTTGAGGCAGGCTGGCACGCACCCATAACACCCATTAAACACATGCTAAACGGATATTACACCACATACATGTAGATGAGGGGATCCACGTCCTTGCTGAAGGCAAAGCCACTTGTCAAACAGCCTTCCAGATTTAAGTATAATGTGACATAGACACATGCGGCTCTGTCCATCAATGGATGCATTCCTGTTGATTCCCTAGTCATGCCGGCTTTGCATAGCGCTAGACAACAGTGCAAATAATAACGCATGTTTTACTATATTTACTCTTCCAGATACATCCATATCTCCAAATCTATATCTATGTTTACATTTCATATTTGTACGGATATTTATTTTTCACAAGTGTCATAAGTTTTTCCTAAGTCCTGTTACTAAGTGTTTACTCTTTGTCTTGTTATCTTCTCTTAAACTACAAACACACAAGTAAGCACGTCATGGTATGCAGTACTTGTGCAGTACAAATGGCGATAAACCTTTTTATCCCTACATCCTTAATTGTTTTCCTTTTGATTGACTGTATCTGACTCTTAATGGCGTCAGAATGATGGTTCCGGTTTATTATGTATTTTCTGTTAGTGCCGCCCCAGACCCCCCCCCCCCCCAGCAGGCTCTGCATGATTTGAAGCAGTCACCTTATCTCTGTTGTATGCCGCCTCAGGCTGGGGGGGTGATTTTAATATTCCGTTATTAAAGTTTCAGCACCAACGAAGGCCCGCTCCGTTTCACCCTGGCCGGCTCGTAATTCCCATCCTCTCTCTCCCCCCGCCGTGACGTGCCGGCCGATTGCGTCGGCCACGTGCGATAATGCACCTGACATCGCCGTATAGATTCATGGATTGCAGCTGGAGATGCTGATGTGATCTATAATAGGCTGCGTGGGCGGCGGCAGCGCCCAAGGCCGGGTCTGAGGAATGAGGTCAGCGCTGAGCATTGTATTTCACGCCGTGCTCGCCCTCGGGGGGGGGGGGCGCGTGCCCATCGTCCTCGGCGAGGAGCCTACCTGCTCTGTAAATCACCCTGCCGCGTGGCCTTCATTAAAACTACGGCGCGGGGCGTCAGTATCAGGGCTCTTCTCCGTATCAACAACAAGTGGCCGCTCTCTTACTCCTCATTTCTTTGTTACTGGCTGAAGCCTTTGACCCAGCATTTCAAATATTTATAGATGGTTTAAGCCCAGTAATTAGGTATCTAGTTCAGTAGAACTGCTCATGTGCCATCTGGGTTTAAAATGGCAGTGAACTTGACTGGTATTACTAGTCTCCTCGTATACTGGATCAAGTCTCCTTTCTCATATATCTCATTGACAACTGGGTATGAATGTTACTTTAATAACACTTTTGCTGATGCTGAGAAGTTCCTTCCAGTATCCCGGCATCCCTTTTCCTCTGATCGTCACGGTGACGTGCGTCACGCGTGTCCCTGCTGTGCTGTAATTCACGCCTTGCTTTACCACTTAACTGCCACGAGTATCAAGGGACGGTCACAACTGCCAGCAAAGATCTAATTCAGGCTGCCCATCTTTCTCCTTCCTGCCCTTCCTCTTCCTCCGTTGCATGTATAATACATTAAATAGCCTTCATATTAACATGCTCTGCCATCAAGTTGCACTAAAAGAAAGCAGGTCACCTGCCAAGTGTCCGTGCTTCGGGGCACGGTCGACATCGCGCTCGTACCACGTGTGGCAGAACCGTGAGCGTGATCATTACCGACAGGCCTTCCAAAATGGCCAGAGCTATAAATATCTGTTTGTATGGAACCTTCTCCCCCTCTCCGTATGGCTGGATGGGGGGGATTCGACAGGTAGGAAGGGACAGTTTGGCAATCGTGCTCTGAGGGGCATCTGTGTTGCCTGGAAAAGAGGCAACGGGGGGAAAAAAGAGAGAGAGAAATGGCTCAGCAGATGTCGAAATGAGATTAGAGGTCTCTCTCTCATGCTGATATGTCTCCTAAGAACAGAGTGAAAAAATCACCATGCTAAGGGGCTGCTTGACATTCGAAAGTATTTTGACGTTATATGTAGCGTCTACAGTCCTCCTTGGGCGCCTGTTTTCTGTGTCTCCTGTGTAGGTGAAATGTGATCTCAAAGTTTGAGGGGGGCCAAGACCGGCAGATATAAAAGGCTCTCCGTGGACCATTAGACTGCATTCACACTAATGTTCTCAGCTAGAACAGGCTGTTCTTCTTAGGAGGACTGCGTTGGAGATCCTTGGATTATACTTGCTTGGGTGACAGATTTGCGTTTACATTAGATTTTTTTAGCAGACATTTTTGTCCTAAGTGACGTATACGTGAGGCTAATAGCACATGGCAAACACACATGCTGTTGGGGGGTCGTAGAGGAATAAGTTCCTGGGAATGCAGAGATACAGGAGCAAGCAATACTGGAGCAGGAGTTACACAACAACTTCTAACAAAGAAAGAATCCAGTAAGACTATTTTTATTGGTGTGTTTCTTAATTTGTCCACTCGTCAGCCTTCTCACGTCTGGGATAAGCATAAAGTCTTATCATTAGCCACAAATGTTCTATAATTACGGCATTAACCATGGGTTGATTTGGTGAACGTTTAGTTAATATCACACATGTGATAGGTGTGGTGTGACGGCTCAGTAGGCAGCACTGGTTCCTCAGCACTGTAACCTGTTTGAATATCACCCTCTCTCTCCCTTTCTGTGGTGCATGTTCTGCGTTCCACATCCCCCAGTTTCCTTGCCGTGTGCATGTGC
Source organism: Stomatorhinus ivindoensis (assembly GCA_019775895.2). Classification (NCBI taxonomy): domain Eukaryota; kingdom Metazoa; phylum Chordata; class Actinopteri; order Osteoglossiformes; family Mormyridae; genus Stomatorhinus; species Stomatorhinus ivindoensis. The sequence continues at coordinate 12,438,934 of JABFEB020000016.1, read as the reverse complement.
GTGTGCGTGCGTGCCTTGTGATAGAATGATATCCAGTCCAGGGTGGTCTCCTGCCTCGAGCCTTCGTCTTTCTAGAATAGGCTCATGTCCTGGATAAGTGGCTCGAAAGTGGATGGGTGCTTTTTTTAACAAACGTATTTGCTGAAGTACATTCAGTTTGATTAATTTTGATAAGTACTTGTATCGATGTGTATCAGTAAATGGTCCCTTAAACTTAGATAGATTGTTCATGATAATTCTGAAATGTTTCGACAGTTAAGTCATTTTGTGTATGTGTTAAATATTCCCATCTTTGCAACATATGACATTTGAATCAATATTAAGTCTATTATGATTGATACAGTATGTTTATATATGGGGGGGGGCAAGTTTTAAGAATTAATTTGCCACAGATTGTGTTCAATATGAATACAGATTCACAAGGATTCAGTTTTCATTTTCAATGTCTTTGCCAATGTGACATTATTGTACATTATACCATAATTTTGAGTGGCTATTCAATATCCACTTTTGCTAAATGATACATTTTCGCTGTTATTGCAGGAAGTACTCAGCCAGTAAAAATGCCACACTTGTATATTTTTTATTAATAATTTAATTATTATTATCAATAACAGAAATTACAATAACAAAGAGAAAATAATATGCATCATAACAAAGGACTGCAATTTTTTTTTTTTGGGGGGGGGGGGTGTGGTTGGTTCTGGTGTTTTTTTATTGACTGCTCACCGTGGTGCTGTCTTATTATTCTGTCACGTGACATTCCTCTAACCAGCTCAACAGAAGCAGAATACCATGGTGTGGGTGGTGACAGTGAGTCTTGCATCATGAGCGTAGTTTGAAAGCAGCTTGTGTCTCTGACATGAATGGGCGTGTTCCGCAGATGAAAGGATGGTTCTCCTACAGAATTAAACTCTATTCCCTGCAGGTGTTCCTCTATTCATGGAAGGTATTTGAATTACAGAGGTGTGAATAGGGTGGTGTTGATCAATTAAAAAAACATTATCTCAGCAACTCTCCCCCCAGATTGATTGTCAGCTGGTAGCATCAATCCACTTCATCACATCAAGAAGAGCCGTGTTTCTCAAACTGGTCCTCTGGGATACCCAGTCAGTCCACGTCTTCGCTTCTCACCGGGAGCTGGGAGGGAACAAAAAAAGTCGACTGTCTGGCATGAAGCTGAGAAACGGCAAAAATGTGGACAATCTAGGGGTCCCCGAGGACTGGGTTAGGAAACTAACCATAAACCTAACCCTAAACCTAAACCTAACCCTAACCCTAAACCTAAACCACTTCATGTTTTCATACCAGCTTATCTTGTTCTATAGGTTACTGCCATTAGTTTGAATGAAGTCTTGACTACTTTACTACATCCATTTCATGAAATGCTGCAACCCCTTAAGGTGCCTTCAGTCACTACCTTCTTAAGCAGCAGAGGCTCTGTCTTCTGAATTTGGAGATTTTGCTTCACCATTTAGGTTTTGCTATCAGATCCGCTAAATTGCACTCAGGCAGCAAGGCTTAATTGGCCAAAATGAGGAAACGTGGAAAATTACTTAATTTAGGTCACTCGGCTGCTGTGAGCGTTCTGAAACTCCTCAAGGTGATTTATATTTTGGAGAGAGACCATCTCTGCAGTGGGTAAATCGGGCTCATTGAAGGAAAAACCAGGTATCGAAGGCTCAAAGTGCTCACTGAACCTGAACTAGGATTCAGACCCAAGGTACCACTGTTGTGATCAGTTCTTTATTTGTGATATGCCTGTAACTAACTGATTTTTATAAAGAACTTAAATATTCTATTCTATGTTTATTATTATTATTATTATTATTATTATTATTATTATTATTATTATTATCTCTTATATATTGAGCCCTTGTACAAAGGCTACACTATATATTTTATACTATATATTACATATTTAAATATAGCGTTTAGATTGTCATGGGGCAAATAGAGTCTCAACAGGATGAAATCTGGATGCTTCAGCAGAGCTGGCAAGTGTCTGTAAAGTCTGCTGTCTCTTCTTGTCTCTGAGTCACCGGGGAGGATTTTTAAATTATTTTTTTTAGGTTCTATAGACTGTTGAAAAGTATCATGTCAATGCATTGGGCCCTCTCAGTAACAAAAAAAGGCTTTCAGATTGCTTGCCATTGTTCTCTAACAATTATTTTATTAAAAAGAAGATCATATCTTTTGAGGGTGCAAATTACACAGAAAACTTTTTGAACGCAGTGAAATGTGTTTTCCTGTTTATTTCCTCTACAGAGGAACCTTCGGTTTGACCATGACTCTTCCATCCATTGTTTTCCTTGGTGTATTGGGGGATTGTTGAAAAGTATATGTCACTTGGGCAAAAGAATAGCCTAATGTTAAATTCAGCAGGACAATGATGGAATGTTAATAGAAGTCTTACTTCCAGGACAGAGATCTTTAAAGATATGCATTCATTTTAAAACATTGATTTTTTGGGGGGGTTTTTTGGTGGGACTAAGAGCTAATATGATTTCATGTAAAAATAATATTTACTTATAACAACCTGACATTTGGTTTATTTGTAAAAAGGTAAACAACATTAATGTTATAACAAAGCATTAAAAAATGTGATTCCTATACAGTAAAATGCTAGATAGCATATTCAAAGGAGGACTATAATAATATTTATGTATACATAATATTTGTCCTTTATTTCATACTCTGGCTGTATTTCCTGTGGCCTACCCATTTTTGTGTAGGGGAAAATTAACACGCCAGATCTTTCAATTTTGGGTAAAGCGTTCCATCTGCATGGTGCCAGAATGGAATAGGGTCGTTATCTGGCCTGGTGAAAGTGTCCCTCAGCACTTGGCAGGAATTGGAGTTATTGGCTCCGGGGTGGGGGAGGGGGGGTTCGGTTGGGGGTAAGTACCAGGATGTTCACCTTGACGTAGCCAGTCATCTGTAATCCTACTAAATTGCCTAAAAGACGTATGACACACAAGATCTAACAAATGGAAATTTGAATGAATAGCAATATGGAGTCTGTGTGTGTGTGTGTGTGTGTGTTTGGATTATGATTATATCACATTGAAGGGACCAAATGATGCCTCCAGTGTGGGAAAACCTGTTATTTTGACATTGTGGGGACCATTTTTCAGGTACCCACAAAGATCTGTGAATTTAATAAAAAAAACTAAAAGTTTCATTTTCTGTTTGGTTGCTTATGGTTAAGGTTAGGGCTGAGTAGGGGTTAAGGTCCTCATGTTGGGATTAGAATTTTCCCCATAGAAATGAATGGAGAATTCCCATATAGATATAATTTCAAACCTGTTTGTTTGTTTGTTTGTTTGTTTGTTTGTGCGTGTGGGTGTGTGTGTGTGTGCGTGTGTGTGTAAACTATAGGCAATAGAAGTGCAAATTGACAGTGATTTTCATAATGTTACCCAGATTGAAAGGGAAACCGTTCTAATCAATAAGTGATTTAAATGGGTTTTCATCAGCTGTAACGCTACATAGCGCATAACCAAGAAGTCATTAAAACTGCATATTGCAGGTGACAGGCCTCCATTCTCCTCTTAATCACTCCCCTTTCTTTTCAAGCCGTCGTGTGTGAGCTGTAAGTATGCAAGCACTGCGGCGCTTGGGGGCGACGTCTCTTTGACCGTGTCTGTTTTTTTTTGTCCTGTACGATATAAAAGCCCTATTAACCAGTGTTGAGGAAAGGCTTCTTTATGTAGCACTGGCAGCAGAAAGGCTGCACTGTAAAACCGCATCTGAAAGCAAAATTGTTTGACTTAAAATTGCTTTGGAGATACTAAACACACACTAATACCTGCCATGACAAACAGTATCCCCATTATGGACAGTCACAAACAATGGGAACCCAGAGATTATAAACACTTGTAAAAGTGTTTGTAATTGTGAGATTGTAAAAGTGACTGAATTTACAAAATTAGTATGCTCTGCTTAGCCTTGCGGCCTCTTGTCACTTGTTAGCACTCAGACCAGAGCACAAGGCTGGGGGTACAGTCTGAATGGGCCATAAGTCCATTGCACATACACTCCAGGCAATTTAGAAACAACAATTAGTCTAACTGCATGAATTTGGAGTGGGGAAGGACACCTGCTTGACACAAGAATATGCAAACTCCACATGCATAGAGCAGAGGTGGGATTTGAACCTTCCAACCCTGCAGGCCCCGGGCAACTACACTACCCACAATCCACCCTATTTGCATTTGTGTTTTATAAAAATCTCACATTACATAAACTGCAGACAAAGGAGCCACTGTTTTGTGACATCAAAAATAACTGGCAGTCCTCTGATAATTAATATATGTCATATAATTATGTATGCAATAAACTCAATGTCAAGAGAATTGGCTAGCCGTGGAAACAGTGGGTTGCCATAGAAATGAGAAGGTCAGGAGAGTGAAGTTACCCATAGCAACCGGGGGGTCCAATAGAAGTGCAAACTGTCCTGTCCTCATAAGTGCAAAAAGTATAAAATCATGGGAAACCAGACAGAGATGCTATTAAGTTATGGTCCTTGGTACCTGTTATGCTGGTAAAACTGTCTAGCACTGAGTCACATGAATTATAGTGACTTCCAACTAAGTACAAGCCTTGCATTTGTTACTTTATCAAGCATTAATGAATAATTAAGGAATTATTCATATCTTTCCTTCTCCGGGGCTTGTGTAACAGTCCCTCAAAAGACATTCACAGGAAGCAGGAATTAGTCATGAATGCTCTATTGATGAGATCTAGATTTGACCGAAGTATCATTCTTAGTCTTCATTTCATCGTAATTTAACAGCTTTGATTTGTTGTTTTGTAATTCCCCCGTGGTTTCCGTAATGAGTGCTAAGTGATTTGCTACCTTCTGCTATGTTATAGGCGTCACATATTTTCAGTCTCGGTCACGTGTGAAAGACAAATCTAGCATTATTTATGATCACAGGATTTGGAAATGGATCCAACTGCACACAGGTTTTCAGGACCGGTCCCGTCTGACCTTTGCATGATTGCTTCCCACAGATCTGTCAGGTGCCTGCAGATGGTTGGAAGCCATCTGTGAATGATGTCACTCCTTCAATCACTAGCTGTCGAGGTGTGCGCTCCGATTAACAGTATAGCATATGGTCTGACTCACCAGACTTGACCTGGTAAATGGAAGAGTGAAATGTTGCGGAAAATAATGACAAAAACATGTTTTTAAATGAACAAGAAACCTTTCACTGCCGGTGGTTTAATCCTATTTTTTAAAGAGTGACATAAATGCTCGGATAAAGGAACTGGTAGCCCTACTGCATTTGATACAAATAAATTCATGTTTATGATGTTTTGTAGGAAAATGACAAAGTAGTTTTTGACAGTTTATGAAAATTATAAAGCTGTTCTTTAGTGCAGTGCACGTTTGAGCCGATGCGCTCCGTGTGAGATATGCCAGGTGGTCTAAATAAGGTTGCGTGCAGCCAAAGCGAAAGCAGGGATTTGGGAGGCTTTACTCGTGGTTCCCAAATCATCCTTCACAGTCATGGAAGCGGTTCTCTTTTCAAAATGCAGTACCTGCGAAGCAGAGATGGTCATGGTGGAAGATCTTTCATTGTGGTCCAGATGTTATCCCAACCAGTAGTGGCATGTAGATTTCACGGCGAAGCGTAAATTCATATACATGCTCGACGCTTCGAGAGATGCCGCACCCTTATACCTTTACTAAGGTACCTGGAGCTGTGGTGTATTCTAGGTCATTCTTTTTACTGCTAAGATAAGGTATAGTGTGACCCTGTTTATCTGCTTGCAGACCTAGCTAGCTGAACCAGGCCACAAGTATCACCTCCCTGTAGCGTAGAGTACAGCAAGAAAATATTTTAGCAACATGTCTTTCATGAAAAATTCTACAAGATGTGTATTCCTGTGTCTGTCTTTGAGAGTACCTCCGTGGTATCACAGATAGCTTTTAGACCGGCAAACATTATACCAGTCGGGACAGGACAACAGTAGGGCTTTGTAAACTGCGGTCCAAAAGCCGTGAGGCCCCATCTGCGATGGAGGGATGTCTGCTGACGCAAATCTGTGGCCTGAAGTTTTCTGTGCTCCAAGAATCCACACCCTGAGCCATTTAAACACCATGTGGCGTATCAAACAAGATCATCTAGGGCTTTTAAATTGGTTTTAGCACTTTCAGCCAGGGAGTTGGCTATACAAGAATTTAGCTGATCTCCGAATGCCACAATTGATTCGAAATGCATGACTTCTGTCCATCGTGTTTTTAATTCTAAAAATAATCCAAGTGTCTTTTAGTAACATGCTGCAATGAATGACTTTTCCCGAGGCAAGTATTTCAGGTGAACATTAAAATGCATCCCTTATCGGTAATGAAGCCTCATAAAACTGTTTCCATTTGAATGTGATTATACTCTATGAGATTGTCTATTGTTATTTTGGATTTGTGTGTAAAAAGTGCAAGGGATAACTTATTGTAAAGATAAGATGGGTTGCAAGGTGTCAACCTAAATGGGGAAATGAAAATTGAAGTTTTTTTTTTTCTTACCACTAGATGAATGTTGGACAACAGCGTCATCCAGACAGAGTGTGTGTGGAAGCGGGGGGTAAAATGGCCTGTATGATCACTGCACTGATGTGTCTGTCTAATTTGCCTTCGTACTGATGTTCTGGTGCTGCTACAGGTTTAGTGAAGCAAGGGGTACATTAAGAATTTTTTTTTAATGGGGGCTGCAGTCAGGTAGATAAGCCAAAATGGTTTATTTCCACAGTGGGACATCCTGTACCGTGGTCTCTATCTTCAGGGCTTCCAAGCTCTGTTTTCCAAAAGAGCATCCCAATGGACACAAGAGGTTATCTTCTTGGCGGCAGGAGAACCTTGTAGGTACGGATTCTGTGTCCGGGCCCGTGGCTGTACTCTACAGCCATTGGTGTTTCCTGATAACCCTGCTGTATCCCTTTGCCCCACCATGAGGCTGCTCCTGTCTTCCTGACTCGTGACGTCTTCCCACGCTTATATTTACCCACCAATACCAGTAGACAGGCTAACTGGCTTCTGAAGTGCAATTGTATACCTCTGACCTCAAAAAAGGAAAAAGATAGATAGATAGATAGATAGATAGATAGATAGATAGATGGAATGATAGATAGATAGATGGAATGATAGATAGATAGATGGAATGATAGATAGATAGATAGATAGATAGATAGATAGATAGATAGATGTGACGCATATATTACTCATGCTAACTGGATTTGTTCGAGAGTAACAGACTCACGGTGACTTTAGATGAGCTTGCGGTATCTGTATTGCTCATCAACTCATTTTAAAGTCATAGTTTTAATGTGAAAGTCTTTGTTTCCTGGTAATGTATTCCACTAAGAAAAATCCATTTGAACCTCTGCTTAACCAGTGCACGGTTTGAGATTTTACTGCATTGTAGAAGCACTCAGGCCCCAGTAGAATTAGCCTTTTTAAATTTATTTTATGAATTGTGGGCAATGGTGGTATGTGTGAAATGCCATACATAAGCATGTAAGAACTAGCCCATGGCTAGAGTACTTGAAGGGCCTTTTAACAGATTTTTTTCATTATTATTATATATTTCTACTTGAAATATACCCTTTATTTTTAATATCTCTCTGGAGTTTTGTATCAGTGTTTCCGATCCTACTCTGGACATTGGTTGTACTGATGATTCCGGTCCAAAATATTATATTCAAAGCTCTTTTTTTTAAAAAAGCATCTTAACCTTCAGACTTCATATTTTATTTTGCTTTTCATCTTCACTCCCTAATCCACCATGCAAAGCAAATATTCTCCCAGCATTCTCTGCAAAAAAAATTATAATAATAAAATGTGGCGCATGTGAGCGAAATCCTTTCCTTGTACGCTGAAGTTCCTTCAAGGTCTTTGTATTCTTGACAATGACGCAAACAGGGACGGTCTTTTTTTCCAGATTGAAACATGCCAGACCGCTATTCTTCTTCTTGACAAAAACATAATAGAAGGATGGATTCAAAAAAGACAAGACGAAAACAGGCCAGTCAATGTCTACACTAGACATCTATTGTAAGGGTGCGGCTTAATTAACTTAAGTCTCTTGACCTGAAACATCAAGGTGCTTAACTGAAGCAAATGTTGGGACCCAGAGAAGAGCGTAATATGTCACAGTAAATGCTCTTTTGTGTGACGTTCGCTCTGTCGGATCCAGCGCGGTGACACCATCGAGCCAGCGGCGGTCATCCAGTGGGACAGATCCCAGGTGCATCAAAGGCAGCCTTTTAGCACCCTCACGTGCCTCTGGGCTCTTGAAGTTAAAGTTTTGAGGGCTGCTCATTTTTTAGAATATCAAACATACCGGGACATTCAACAGTCCAGGACCCTGACAGTGTTGAAGGTGTTGGGGGAGGGGGGGGGCGCGGAGGGTGAAATGTGTGACTCCGTGTGTTAGGAGCCTGTGCCTATGGTCGGAAAGTTACTGGTTCAGAACCCCTGCCTGGCAGGTTGGGGTCACCATCGCAGACATCGCGCCTTAGGCATATTGATTCAAGGGCTGTGGAATTTGTCGACCGAGGGGGTTGTTTACGGTGAACAGCAGAATGGCATTAGATCTGCTGAATAGCAGAATGGTGTTAGGTCGTTTTTACGCCCCGGTGGACGGATTTCCGAGACACTGCACATCGTTGGCTGGCGTCAGAGAGCTGCTGTCAAATTGAGGGAGACTTCCGTAACCTCTGGGAGGGGTGGTCTGTCTGCCATTTGGCCCTTGAGCGAGGACCTTACCCCCGGCCTCTGCAGAGACTGTCTGACCCTGACGTCTGATTCAAAGTCATTTTAACAAAAGTGTCTACTTAATAAATAAAGCATAGCAAGGTCTCTATTCCAGCACCTGCTGCTCTGGGCCTTTCTTCAGCAGCAAACCTGCATTTCCATGCTGAGGTTAAGTGCCATTTCCCTTCATTTGGTCTCATGCTGGTAGTTGCTTGATAGCTTACAGTGGAAATGAATCCGGGCCGCCCAAGGAAGCCATTGTTCACATTAGGTTTATGACGCAACTGCTGCATGCTTATCAATGTCTGTTTTTTTCTGTTATTTTTTTCCACCTGCAAAAACCCAATTTGATATTATCTGCTGGGTGGTCGAGAAAAGCCCATCAATTATACGTTTTTTTTTTAACATTTTTTTTCTTCTTCTTCTTCTTCTACTTGTTTCCCAGATGAAGTAGGTAATTGTGTGCAGCTTTATGGGAAAATATATCTGGAGGTTGATGCTGGGGATTTTATATGAAATATTGTTCCGGGGAAAAGAAAAGGCATTTAAAAAATATGGAGGGGAAGACCGGCAGCAGTGAGAGATCAGCACACTTTTAGGATTGTTTTCCGAGAGATGCAGAGAAGGAGTATAAAAAAAATTCTCCGCATGTTGCCGTTAAATTTGTGGTGGCAGTTGGAGATCAGCTGACTGAATTGCCGGCCCGGTCACAGTCTGTGGCCTCCTGCTTTGACTGGTCTCCGCTGCTGCCACACTCGTTGTAGATCTGTCACTTTGATGCACAAGGTAATCAAGTTCCGTAATAGAGTCTTCGTGCATGTTAATGACTTGCTAAATTTGAACAAGCCGATATAAACGTAGGTTTACCAAGATACACACCATGTGGCAGAAGTCAGGGTTATACTTGGAGTTTAATTATGCTGCACTCATTTCCAGTGAGATCTTGGCTAAGACAAAACTGTCTATGAAAAACATTGATATATTGCACTATCCAGCTCAGTAAGACCTGTCAGTTATCCATCTTAGAATCTGCTCCGTTGCCCACCTTAGTACATCCTGGTAGTTATTCAGCTCAGTGCATCCTGCCAGTTATCCAGTTCAGTATATGCTGGCAGTTATCCAGTTCAGTATATCCTGGCAGTTATCCAGTTCAGTATATCCTGGCAGTTACCCTGGTCAGTTTATCCTGACAGTTACCCTGGTCAGTTTATCCTCTCAGTTCCCCAGCTCAGTCCATTCTGTCAGTCATCGTGCCCAGTGCATCCTGCCAGTTCTCCAGCCCAGTACATAATGTCAGTTATTCTGTTGAGTCATCCTGTCAGATATCCAGCTCAGTGCAGCTTGTCAGTTGTTTAGTTCAGTGCATCCTGTCAGTTATCCAGCACATCTTGTCAGTTATCCAGTGTGATATATCCTATCAGTTATCCAGTGTGATATATCCTGTCAGTTATCCAGTATGATATATCCTGTCAATTATGCAGCTCAGCACATCCTGTCAGTTATCCAGTGTGATATATCCTGTTAGTTATCCAGTGTGATATATCCTGTCAGTTATCCAGTGTGATATATCCTGTCAGTTATCCAGCTCACAGCATCCTCTCAGTTATCCAGCCCAGCATATTCTGCCAGTTACTCAGATATAAAAACCAGCTTGAAATTACTTGTTCGCTGCCACTTTGATGTCAGCTGCAATGGTGATTTACAGTTGCATTGTGGTACACCATATGCAGTACACCGTTTGGTTTATAATGGAATAATAAAAGAATATTATCTTTTCCAGTAATATTACGTATTTATGTTGTGTTACAATATGAAGCTTATAAAACCTCAGTGTGTGAGTCTTGGCTTATCCTATAGCATATTTTTATTTGTGCTTAGACACATTGCTTGGCACTGATTTTTCTGATGGAAGTCCAAGTCATCTATTTTGGATTGGTGTCAGCTCTGCTGATACTGTTACACAATATTTGTCATGGAATTAAATATGTTGTCATGGCCTGGTCCCATCCTACCCCATCATACTTCAGGCCTCGGATGAACTCAGCCGGATCTAAGCTTTTAGATAATGCAGCATCACAATGAAAACGAAACCGGATTTTATATTTGGAGCTGAAGCTGTACGTTTGGTTAACGAGCTGATTTTTGGCTGTAAATAGTCATTCTCTGGAATTGATCAGTAGGCAGAGTTTTGTCTTCCTTTTCAGTGGTGTCTTCTACGTATGCAGGTTATTTCAGTGTGCTTCAGGGGCTATCAGGCCCTCGTGTCACTCTGACCCCCCACCCCCCATTGGGCCCCCATGTTTCACTCTCCTCTACCTGCCCACTGTGTCACATTGTCCTCTATCAAGGATCCATGTCGTCTATTGTCTCGCTGTTCTCTGTTGGACCCAATTATACTCCCTCCTCTATCTGGCTTAACGCTTAAGCTTCCAGGATGCATCTCCTACAACTTCAGCTTATTGACACAATATGTGTCACTTTCTTTAAAAGATTCCTAAAAACTAGGCTTCGGTTAATTCACAGATTTTGAAGTCACCGAAGTGGCGGTTTAATACGTAGCTGTGCATTTGACTGGTCATCAAAAGGTTGAATGTGCAATGCGTGTACTGAGAAGCATTTTGTTATGTCATCGGCGCTGATGATATTAATCGGCTGGCACTTCTGCCTGGGGCAGTGGATTAAATCGGCTGGCCGCAGAGATGCCGGAGCTTCACTGACCGCGACGGCAAAATCAACATGCTGTCTCTGCGGCCACAGGCGTGGCCTGACCTGCATGTTTGCGGTCGTCCGGCGATCCGTGACTGCTTGATAAACGCTCGCCGCGGCCATGTTCTCGAGTATCACACTGTCTTCCCGGAAACGGGAGGGAGAGAAGAGTGTGACCTGCATGCCAAATGTCTGGGGCAGGGGGACTGTCACTCCGGCCGCTTTTATTTAAAGGAAGCCAAAGGCGACTCTCCGCCAATGAGATCTGGCCTTGCTGTGGGGGGCACTCTATTATCATTGAAGTTAGTCATTACCGCAGCACTTTCACTTTGGTATTAAGTAATTGGGCATTTTTTCACAGTATGTCAGAGTGTTGGCCCGCATCACAATAGCCAATGATAATGTGAAGATCACTGCTACTTATTCCGGGAACCAAATCATGGTGATCAATGAGGAAAAATCATAGGAAAGTCACCATTTTTGTCAGGGTACAGTTTAGTGCCGATTTTTTTCAGTTCCACCCGCAACTTATGAAGGGCAGCATTTATTATATTGATAGAAAATTGATCGCAAGTTCTACGGTGGCCTCTGCTGTAAGGTGCTGACATTGACTTGGCTACTTCTTTGAGTTGGTTAAATTAAAAAAAGCCCCAAAAGGAAATACTTAAATGGAAAATTGGATCGGAAAAATAAGAGTATTCCAGCCCGTGCATGTGTATTGTTTTAATTGCAAGGGTTTGGCTTTTGTTCTGCCTCAGGCATTTTAAATTCTAACTTGTTTTTTGTTGCCTCATGTCATTGCCTTTGTATTAAGTATTTGAATAATACAGTTCTTGTTTGTTTGTTTATATATATAT
>JABFEB020000016.1:12410514-12422489 GCA_019775895.2 Stomatorhinus ivindoensis | reverse complement strand
CCCCCATCCCTTGTATTGGTCTGTTATCAGGTAGGCTGCTTTTCCTCAGCCGCAGGAAAAGATTTTTTTTCCCCCAGCAACAGATGGACCTTCTCTTTAATTACACCCCCCCAAACCCCCCCGCCCCCCCTGTTCCCCGTTTTAATGGTCGTTGGCAGGCCCTGTCGAGGGTGTGTGATGCATCCTAAGCAGGGGCACCATTGAGGACTGGGTTTGCTTTTATTCCCAACAGGGGTGATGGTGCAATAAGGTTGTGGGACCATCATGGAGACACTGGGAAAGCCTGTCCTCTGAGCAAATCAAAGAAATCCTCGGCAGTACAGCCGCTACGGCATCAGCTCTACCAACGTCTTGTGTTACTGCAAGTCATGGTCTGTTAGGCTCCAGCAGAGCCAAGCTCTAGATCTACCTTCTGTACACATTATGATTTATCTGCCAGCGGCAAGGCCAGACGCTTGCGGCGCCACTTGCCGAATGCCGTCCAACTGCTCTGAGCGGTACGGTCAACGCGCGGGAGAGCGCCTGCTGCCGTCGGCTCGCCCTTCCCGCTGGATAACGCGCGGTGCTTATCGCTTCTCCCGGAACTGTAAATTAGCAAACAGAAAATGGCAGACCTCCTCACGCAGTTTCAATACAGCAAAATGTCTCCGATCGTATTTAGGAAAATTTGGTTCGGTAGGAATGTATAAATAACAGGCTAGCATTGCTGGTCTATGAAGAACAGGGTAGAGTTGTGAGTTGATGTTTCTTCCAGGTTATTAGGGACAAATCAGAGCAATTTATATGGACCGTTGGGGACAGGTTACAGATTCATCGGCCAGGTCACTTGACATTACCTCCCAAGGGTGCCACACCCACTTACAGTATGAGAGATGTCAGCAGACCAGATTAAATTCATTTGCACGTAGTGTGTATTTGCGTGGAGCAGCATATGCAGAACCTCGGCTGAATGCAAGCTGCTGCCAGCAACGATGCCGGCGTTAATGCAGGCACGGGGTGACTCACAATACGAGTCTAAGAGCTTAATGGTTATGAGCATTGCATGCATGTATTCAAAAGTCAGTATAACCCTAGATATTTCAAGACCCTTTGGCAAGGTAGTCATCAAAGACGTATACCCGTCGCTTAGTCTTTTAAAAAAAAATTTCCACCCCCAAGAGCATAGAAGAGGCAGGATGGATTTTTTCAAGCCCCGATTTGAGGAGCTGTTCTCCTTGGCATATTCCCTTATTGATCCGGCAGATGTGGCTTGTTTTCCTGATGAATGTTCCCCTTCGGAGCCTTTTCCGGATTACCGCGCAGTCGGCGTAGCGGACGGGGCCTGTACCCCCTTTCGTTGGCACAGGCAGACGGAGTTGGGCCAGCTCTGGTTTCTTCCCTGATGGAAAGCTCCCGTATTGAGCTTAAAGGAGTTTCAGGTTACCTGCGGTTGTTAAAGCTCCTGAATCAGTCATAGCATGTAAACGGACCAGTGCTTCCTTGGCAAACTTAACTTGAACTCTGTGCTCGTCAAGATCTCAAGCACTGAGCACTGAAAATAAAAATGGAAAAAAAGCAGCTAACATCAAAATGTTTGACAGTAACAGTAACACCAAAGCTAATGATTAATTTCTAAATATTACAAATAATAATGTAATAGCCAATAATTTCTTATGGAAAATGCAAAATGAGAAATTAGTCTCTGCGGTAGGATTAGGGTCGCCATGTCTGAGGGGACACTATGATCTACTTCAGGACTAATAAACTAAAATGCTTCCTATGCTTTGGCTAAATAGTTCAATTCTTCTTGTGTTTTTACTGGTTTGATTTCTTGATCAACTCATTCAACTGTTTTACATGAACCTTAGTGACACATGCATGATTATAATTTAATTGAGATGGTAGTTTACAATCCCTGTCCTAGGTCAAAGTGCCCCTCCCCCCAACATTGATTAGGTGGTCACCCTAGGTCGGATGTGTGACAGTATAGGGGCCTATATTTGTCACCGTGAACAAGGTGAGTTTCAATCTCAGTTGGCTGCTATGTATTACTCATTTTTACACATGATTTTCGTCATTTAATGAGCTTAAACCCCCAGTGTAATGCAACAGACGTTGTAGGTGCTGAATTTAACTGTTCTGCTGTGATGCACTGCATTATACTGACTGCCACTGGATCTGACTCTGCAGTGTCTTCTCAGGAAGAGCGGGGCAGGCCAGAGAAAGAGAGACGCTCTCTGTCATCTATCTCAGTTTTCCTGGAGCAGCGATTCGGCGTGTGGCCGCCTTCTCGCATTAGGGGATAATTTCCAGTGCGTTGCCTTTCTGACAAACGTCGTTTCTGCAGACAGATCTGCGAGTATCGCATTAAGATTAACGACGGAACGGGTGTTTGGGCACTCGGATTTTTGAAGCACTGGAGTGCATGTGTCTGTCACATTCATTTAAATGCACAGTTGAGCATGTAATGCGATGGTGGTGCTCTGGTCATCCCCCTTCCCAACCTCCCCCGCTCAAGCTAGACGCTACAGATTGAGATCAATATGCCTGTCTTGCTGTTCCCCCCTCCCCCGTTTGGTGGTATTGCGACCTGCCAGGTCTGGAAGTCATGCTTACCAGTTTGCAGGTAATTGAAAATGGCTCTCAAATGCATGAACACAGAGCAGCAAGACTGCTTTAGTGTTACTGATACGAAACACAACAATCCTGTTTGTGTGTCAGATTGATTATACTAAGAGACATCAAGTAGTTATTCAAGACTGCAGGCTTCACAATGTGGAAAAAACTCCTTTTTAATGAAATACTGTCAGCATTGACACAATGGAAGAATTAGACACAACGGGAATAGGATCCATGTTTGAATTAAATGAAAAACTACCAAATAACCATGTGTCTTTAAGACAGTATTCCAGCCAGCTAAATACTTATTCCTCATGAGAGGTTCTGAGACCTTTTAACCAAAGTTCAGAGCCAGACAGAGTGTTAGGGGGGTGGATTGCGGGCGAATTTTTTTTTTTAAATCATTTCAACCATTTTGTATTCGTTGTACTCTAGTTCCACATTTTACTGTTAACTGCAAGACAAAACTATAAAAACCATTATTTGAAATAAAGATATTTCAAATTAGATACCACCCAAGCCTAGTGCTGGCTGGGGGGGAGGGGGGGGGTTGGCTGGAGCTAAAATATGCCAAATGGGTGGGGCACGGTCGTGGTGGTATAAATTTGCCTAGCAGGGTCACAGATTTCTGGCACATTGCTTGTCATTTTGCGGGTGTCAGGGACCTGCTGTCATTTGTGGGTGTCAGGGACCTGCTGTCATTTTGCGGGTGTCAGGGACCTGCTGTCTTTTGCGGGTGTCAGGGACCTGCTGTCATTTGCGGGTGTCAGGGACCTACTGTCATTTGCGGGTGTCAGGTACCTGCTGTCATTTGTGGGTGTCAGGGACCTGCTGTCATTTTGCGGGTGTCAGGGACCTGCTGTCATTTGCGGGTGTCAGGGACCTGCTGTCATTTGTGGGTGTCAGGGACCTGCTGTCATTTGCGGGTGTCAGGGACCTGCTGTCTTTTGCGGGGGTCAGGAACCTGCTGTCATTTTGCTAGATTTTTCATTAGGCATTTATGCATGTTATTACGGAAGGTGCACCAGGCCGGACTGTACACACTGTAGACACTGTACACATTGCTGATGCATGGAGGGAGCTTGTCTAGTTTAAGCAACCTAGCTCTAGACTTTTGCCGTTAATTTCATTATGCCTAATGAACAGAATCGACTTGTATTTAATAACCAATATATTTAAATATCATAATTTAATTTTGATTTACGGGACCATAAAGAAAACCACTGAAGTGTGTACACTAAATTATGGCAAAGATGTGTTGCAAACTATGGAGTAAAGCAAAATTTTGGATTCTAAAATCTTAGTCATTCATAGAATGCATGTTAATTTGACGACTTTGTATGTTTTGCAAAAGTGTATCTTGGACTGACAACATCAGTTAGCCCTCTTACTGTATCTCTGTGGGAGGTTGTGCAGATATTTTGAATATGTATCCAGTGTCTGGTATCTGTTGGGGAACTATACTGAAAGGTAAACAATGGCTGAATTACTCTTCAAGCTATATGTATTATAAAATGGGCTCTCTCTGCACATTTCATCTCTCTTCGTCACTCAAAATGCATCATTGCCCCTTGCCTGAGGAAGGAGACGGGAGTGGAAGAATAACTGGCCCTCTGATGTGATGCCGCTGTCAGTGGAGCCGTTTTCTGTCACTGTACTCTCACACAGCTCTCTTATCCTCCTCCAGCAGACTTCCGCTCCAGTCCATTGTCACACCTGGTTAGGGTGGTACCCATTTTACCACTGCTGCCACTTTATTATGTGTCATCAAGGCCGAAAGATCTCCCTTTCATGGTCATAAAAATGGATGCATGTAAAAGCTGTTGGGATACTGTCAGGAAGATGTGTTTTATTGATTGAAACTTTTCCTTTGAATGGCCTCTTGGATAACTAGCTCTCCTCTTTGGTATTTTGACTGGTTGATTAGCCAGGGTTGAGGCAGCAGGGTGGCACAGTGGTCAGTGCCGTTACCTCTGGGGTTCGAGGCTCCGACCCAGGTTCCATGCGTGTGGAGTTTGCATGTTCTCCCCGTGTCGTTGTGGGGTTTCCTCTGGTTTCCCTCCCACAGTCCAAAAACATGCTAAGGCTAATTTGAGATACCTGGCTTACCATTAGTATGCTTGTGTGAGTAGCTGTGGTGTGAGTGTACCCTGCAATGGCTTGGTGCCCCATCCTACAGTAGGTTGTTTCCGTACCTTGTGTGACTCTGGATCCCCCCACAACCCTGTAAGGTGTGAACAAGATTATCTTGAGAGTGACTGTTAAACATGAGTCTACTATAATACCACATGGTAATTTATTATTGCAAGAACAAAAAATATTGCGAATGGTGTCCTGGTATAATTAATCTAACGATTTCTTTTTTCATTAGCACCATAGGAAAGTGCATTCTGTTAGGGTCAGTGGCTTGTGGTTATTAAATCAACCATGCATATATCACAGTAAATGTGTCACTTTGCAGACAAAGACATGGAAACTGGCAAATTGCTTCACTTATAGATATAAAATTGGTGCAGTTATATGGAAGCCCGATTGCGTTTTAGATACATGCGAAGCATTGAACTAGATAATTTTTCCCCTTAATTTTTTCCCCCTTAAGTGCTGATATGGACAGCACTGTCAGACGGTTAAACGTTCAGAGAATCCCTGGCTGAAATTAAGGCGTATTCGCTTGCCAAGTAAATCTGCTCAGTTACAGTTTGGTTGATTGCGCAGAGGTTCTCTGGCCGGTCACATCATCGTTCCAGCAGTGGGATGTCAAGTTGTATCCTTTTAGCTACATCACATATAATCAGAGGCATCGGAAAAGGACAAAGTCTCTGCCCTAGATTGGCTGTGTTTGTATTTAAAAAATGAGCAGCACCTGACTGCAGCCATTTTATTGTTGTTGCTATTATGTTGTTTTGTAGTGAGATCATTATAAACAGACACAGAATCCTGGTCTCTCTTTATAAATCGCCATGGCAAGAAAAATGTGAAGATCCAGATCACTTCCCAAGGCCTTGTCACATCTGTTTCAGTCCTACAAAGAAAGGCTGTGACTTCAACTGTGAAATAAAGTACTGCCGTCTCACCCATCTTGTGTTCATGCTTCAAGAAGCACTCTTCAATATGACTCTATTTGGGAAACAGGGTTATGCTGATGTGGATCCAGTTGATAGGTATTTAGTTATGAAACTTCTAAGGCTGGTGAGGACCTCGAAATGCCACTATTAGCTTAGGCTTCCGGGTAGCAGCTGCTCTAAAATGAGGTTTGGAGAGTGAAACAGGCTGTAGGCAGGAGGAACTCTGGGTATTATCAGCGTGTGTGTGCGAGAGATCCTCTTACAACATAGAGAACCAACTTCAATAATGTCAACGTTTAATTAGTTCCGAAAATAGGGCTGAAAATTCTGTGTGTCTGTTACAGTATTAGGTGATATTAGCTAACAAGATGACCTTTATCACGGATGAGTTTGCTGGTACAAGTTATGCTTGACGTCTTGAAATGGCATATTAAGGAATGAGTTCAATATGTCAGGTTAATGTCAGATTCAATACTACTTCAGCCTATTGCTGGTTTCTACCTATGTTTTACATATCCTGCATTCAAAGCCAGAGTAGCAGGAGTACTGAAAGTCGCCGCGCATGTGTGTGTTTATGTAGGATAACTGTCTTTTCTACTGCAGATGGAAAAATTACTCTTTAGCCTTGTACGTGTAGTGTACCCTAGTAACAAATGAATTAATGGATGAATGAATGACTGTTATGTTTATAAGGCATTTTTCAAGACACCCAAAACGGTTTACAGAACCAATGGGGAGCCGCTT
Organism: Stomatorhinus ivindoensis; assembly: GCA_019775895.2. NCBI lineage: Eukaryota > Metazoa > Chordata > Actinopteri > Osteoglossiformes > Mormyridae > Stomatorhinus > Stomatorhinus ivindoensis. The sequence continues at coordinate 12,416,082 of JABFEB020000016.1, read as the reverse complement.
CATCCACCACCTCTGTGTAATACCCACCTGGATGATGCGACTGCAGCCATTCTGTGCCAGTGCACTAGTGCCATATTGGGCAATTTTAGCCAGGACATCGGGTTATCACCCCCACTCTTTCAAATGATGCCCAGGGATCTTTTATTGCCTGAGAAAGTCAGGACCTTGGTTTTACGTCCCTGTCACTGCACTGGCACACTGGGATCCACACAGACCGGGATGGGCTAGTCTGTTGGTCACAGTGTCCCTGTCTCTGCATTGGCACACTGGGATCCACACAGACCGGGATGGGCTAGTCTGTTGGTCACAGTGTCCCTGTCACTGCATTGCGACACTGGGATCCACACAGAGCATGGGGTGGGCTAACCTGTTGGTCACAGTGTCCCTGTCACTGCACTGGGGCATCAGGATCCAAACAGACCCCAGGATGGACTCCCTTGTTAGCAACACCAGCACCTTTTCCATTAAATATGCTAGTTTAAGGTGTCCAGCAGAACAGAACCACACCTTCTCTTTCTGTATGGTGTACAGTAGGTACCCCCTGAGGTCTCCTAACCTCTGTGTAGCTCAGTTGTTTAGGATGCTCTGACTGATCAGAAGGTCCCAGTCTCAAATCCCATGGCCTTGGCAGTGATTCCATCACATTTTTGTAGACCCTGTCTGAATTGCTTTGCCATCCAGCAGGAATCCATGAAACTTTTTTGAGGCCTGTGATGCCAGCTTCGGTTTGTAATATTTTACATGGAACCTGCATTTGAAATTTAAATTGCTATGAAAACTGGCATTTGTTTACTACCTACTAGCAAGTCATACTGGTTTACGTACATGAGCGCAGTGTGTAGTTTGTATTAAGGAAGCTCTACAGAAGCACATTAAAATAGCCTTTCTGAGAGAGCTGCTCTTTCTTTAGCCAATGCTGACAGTGTCAGCCACAGCTTCCGCAGCAAATAGCGAAACAGCTCACCGTCCTCAATAAATATAATTGTAGGTGCTCTCATATAAAACACAAACACATAGTCGGCATGTATAAAGCCCACACATATCAGTTGACAGTCATCTTTCCGGTAAAATCATGCAAACAATCAAAGATTTAATATGAAATATATGATTTTTGATCCTTTTCCTGAATAAATGAACGGGCTCTATAACATAATTATTCTTAGCCGTCTTAGTGTCTGTGTATCCCTGTCATTCTGTAAATGGACTTTGCCATAGGACAGTCTCTGCTGCGGTGGTTCTGCATTATATTAAGAATGTCAATTTTTAAAAAAAGAGGAAGCTGTAAGTGAATGAACGTGCATTGCGTCAGCTCTGACACCCCGTCCCTTTCTGTCCGCAGATGACACAGGAGCAGTACATCCTGGCAGCGCAGCCAAACAGCCTCTCCAGGCCGGAGTGTCCGCCCGTCTACCCCGTGGGGATCTACGGCTGGAGGAAGAGGTGTTTGTACTTCTTCGTGTTGCTGCTGTTGGTCGTAATGATCGTGAACCTGGCACTCACCATATGGATCTTGAAGGTCATGAAGTTCACAGTGGTACGTACTTCGTATTTATGTGACCAGGTCTAGCGGAATATTAACTTCGGGATTTAGGTCATCTGATGAAAGTGACTGTTCAGTTTTTTGTTTTAAATATTTAAATTTAGTATTTAATTAATGCGTAATTATTTTAGTTAATTATTTAGTTATTTAGCTATTTGTTTGCATGTTTCCCATTTCCACATCTCAACGTGCATATCTTAGCTGATTTCAGAACTTGCAATTAAAACAAAGATCCTCATTAATGGTACAATTAACAGAGAGTGTACATGCTGGCTAACATGCAGTAATATATGCCGTCTTGTTCGATTTTCAATATATGTAGGCCAGTGTTGGTACTCCATGGAGTGACAGTGCGAGTGTTTGGCTAAAGCTACAACAGCTCTATAATTATTCCGCCCGATTTGCTGTTTGAGGTAATCATAGGTTTCACCTGTTTTATCATGGTTTGTCAGCCCAGGGAGGGGATCCACTGTATGAGTCACCAGGGCTGTGGGATTCTGGGTCGATGCCCACTGATCTGAAGCATCTGTGGCAGGAAGCTCAGTGGGCACCTTCGCACGCTTCAGCGGAGCGTCTCTCTGATAGCAGGGGTGTGTGATGAATCCGGGTGACCTGCACTGTGATGCTGAGTCGGGGGCGTGTCTGTGAGCCCGGTGCACACATGTGTATCTTCAGGGTGTCTGATCACTCTGTGCTGGGCTTTGCTCATGGATCTACAACCTGTTTAAAGGTCGCCTCTATAAAAACTCACCAGTCAGTAGTTATAATTAACCTGGAAGTCAGTCAAGATGATTCATATTCATTTTCTGAAAAATCAACGTAACTAAAGCATAGTTAAATCAGAAGAACACATATGACTATATATTTAAACTCAGATTCGCAGCTGTAATGGATACAAGACATTTACAATATTACTTCTGTTGAAAGTTACCTCATAAGGATTTTATTCATTCTTAACTGGTCTCCATGGCACTCAAATTTTAATTGGCCATCATTGGTCAGTCACACCTAGTACAAAAAAACACAGCATGCAAATAAAACAAATATGAATAATAGATACGATATAGTGCGTTGAAACTCCATTAGTAATATTGCAGTGGCACAGATTTAGCTGTGTATGATACGGATGGCTTGGGGGAAGAAGAAACTGTTCTTTAATTCGGTAATCGGTGTTATGATGCTGTGAAGCCTCCTACCAGACTTCAGGGGTGACAACGGTTCATGGCTGGGGTGTTTTGAGTCTCATAAAAAACTTCATAATATATGTATTATTCTAAACCAGAACAGGGTGTATGAGTAATGATGGAATAATTTCTGCTGAACTGAACACAATTTAGGATGTCGTGTACTTAAGTTATAAATTCATAGAATTCGCATTGTATGCATTAATTGCCATTGTCACCATTGTTTATTATTGCAATCAGATATCTTCATAATGATTGCATTATACCCTTCAATCAACTGACCTCTCTGTAGGATTGTATGGAGCTGTTGGAAAAGGTTATTCTTGTTATGCAGAATTTATAGTACCTGAAGTGTTGCACAATGTACATATGACATAAGACATATGAGTAGCGCAGTTTATAATATCCATTTGTTAGCATTTATTATATAGGAAGGTTTTTATTAAAATGTATCAAAGGAAAAAATGATTAATAAATAATTTTCTTTTAGTGATTATACATTTGTGAAATGAAGGTATTGCACTTTTTGGAGATAATTCTAATTGTTACATGACAATTGTTTAGGTGATTAGGCACCTAAAAGGATACTGAAGCCTATCCATCCATCCATCAATCCATCCATCCATGTTCCCTTCTAAATGTTTATGCTGGTCACAGCATCAGGGTCTGTTTTAAGCCCTGGTTAATAATTAATTTACCACAGTCATCTTATTGCTTATCTCTTCCTCCAAAAACAAAGACCATTAATGCTGTTTCTCCCTTAAGTAGGGAATCTAATTAAATGTTCCTATCAACACACAAATTAGTCTCATAGACTAAGTGTTTTGGAGTGCTATACATTTAAAAATATACACTGATGCCCTGTGATGTGTTTGCCCATTCCTTGGTTATTCTCTGTCTGTAGCTTCCAGGATAGGATCCGATCCTCTGTGAACCCATATAGGGCAAATGGGTATGGAAGATGGATGGATGGATTATATACTAATGAAATGTTGTTAATGGCATGTATGAATTACTAAAAAGTTGACAATTGAAATCAGGAAGGAAATTAAAGGAAGATTTAAAGCTCTAACTTTTGTAGTGACATGAAACATCCTGTTAATGAAATGTGTAATCTTGATCATGAGACACACAAATGAATATCTAGTGATGTAATAAAATATTTTTTGTAAGACATTGAACATACAATACTCAGTGAAATACCCTTTCATTAGATTATTGTTTTGTCATCAGCCATATATCTGTGTGAACATCAGTGTTTCTTTGAGGGAAAACCTCTGCAGTGGAGCTGGACAGCTTTTGATGGTTAGATGTTCAAGAAGGTAAGCCCTAATATTTCTGAGAAAAGAGCTCATCAAAATATGTTTACTTCTACTATATGTGAACTGACTTTCGTGATTGGTTCTCTAGCATCTGCAAAAATAATCAGAAAGATGACTTTTGAATGACAGAAAAGTGATGTGCGACGTATTGAGTCATAATTGATGCTATGTGGTTCAGCTTCTTCTGCAGTAGAGTTTGCAAAGTAAAACAGTACACATCACCCAAGGGAGTACCACTGCCCCCACCCCCCACATTGATATACCAATCCAAGTTTGGCAAAATATAGATGTGAAGTACATGACCTTTTTGATACGTATATTCTACCCATTTTTATTTACTTTCTGCTGATATTAATGTAATAGTTTTCCATACAAATGTCCAGTAAAATTCTTTAGAGGATGCAAAATTATAGCTAAAAGGAACCTTTTATCATAGGCAGAATATCTAAATGACACCATCTCTGGCAAATAGATGTTTTCTGCTGACAGATTTCTGCAGGGAAGTGTGTAATTTAGGATTTGGTTGGATGTTAAGAGTGTAGCTGCTCGCAGAGGCAGTCTTGTGTTTTCCTAATCAGAGCTCCATGGAGCAGTAAAGCTGTAATAATCCTTTGACAGTACTTCCACTTTCTCCCAATCAGTTACTGTGGGGCCTTCAGCAGACCAACTGGCTGTCCCCGAGCTTAAGGCACCAGCTGAGGATTAAACATCACTCATTTTCTCAGCACATGCAAAAAGAAATTCAGGCGTTTATTCACTACCCCCCATCTCATGGTCAGTTCTCCAGCTAGAAGGGCTGCAATGATGGCAGCCAGTTTTGGAGTTTCCCTATAATTTTGTATGACTTTGAGACTCGTAAGAAGGCCAGGCTTACTCAAAGCGGACAGGTCTCCTACTGTGTAAGAAAATGGTAAGAACACATCTGAGGAATCAGTATGAATGTCTTACCACACTGTGTCCCTTAGCAATTTGAAAATGAGAACATTTCAGTGAGTTCAATATTTAATATGCAAGAGAAGTGGATGGGAAAGATGGGAATTAAACACATGTATAACAGTGCAGCACACATATTACTACATTTTATTAAGGTTTTCATTGAAAAAGACACCTATAATGAAAATGAATTTATGCTCGTTCAATCAACATCCAGTTTTTATTATTTTTAACCGTGGTATGTATGTTTTGGCAAAACAAAACTGGATGGACTTACCCAAGAGGGGGAGTAACACAATCACTGGCAGCATCATGGAAGGTAAATGGAAGATAACAACTAAACTGGAGTGAAGGAGCTTCCACTGTGAGGTATAACACCTACACTGGAGTGAGGGAGCTTCCACTGTGAGGTATAACATCTATACTAGAGTGAAGGAGCTTCCACTGTGAGGTATAACACCTATACTGGAATGAAGGAGCTTCCACTGTGAGGTATAACACCTATACTGGAGTGAGGGAGCTTCCACTGTGAGGTATAACACCTATACTGGAGTGAGGGAGCTTCCACTGTGAGGTATAACACCTATAC
>JABFEB020000016.1:12375136-12401612 GCA_019775895.2 Stomatorhinus ivindoensis | reverse complement strand
TGGTGTATGAACTCAGCAGGAATCTCCACTCCGTATCCCTGCGCATCAGAGACCTTGGTGTATGAACTCAGCAGGAATCTCCACTCCGTATCCCTGCGCATCAGAGACCTTGGTGTATGAACTCAGCAGGAAACTCCACTCCGTATGCCTGCGCATCAGAGACCTTGGTGACCGTTTTTGTAGGTAGCTGGCTGAATTATCGAAACAGGACTGATGATTCATAAAAAACGGGGCCTTTATTTTCATGAATTATTCATAAGAGCTGCAAAAGGAAGTCATATTAATAAAAAGAAAATAAAAATTTTAATAAATAAATATGAGCTAGGTAAAATTTTAACAACTATGAGCTATTAGTTAAGTTCTCCCCAAACGAGCTTGATGGGCCGAATGGTCCCCTCTCATTTGTAAATTTCTTATGTTCTTATGTTTCCACAACTTTAATATACAGATGTGTATGAACATAAATTAAAAGCTCCTTGTAGAGTCTGCTGCTGCATAAGAAAATAAATACATTTACTTTGTTCACCCTATAATCCAAGCAGTGAAATCCTTTGTCGTTTAAACCATCATTATTCATACTTCTCTCCGTTCTCCTTCCCATGAACGCTGCATACCATAATTATGCTAAACCGAAAAAAAAGGCATGCGTCACCAAAAGAAAAGTCTTTACAGCTTTCATATAAAATCAGAACATAAAGGAAAACACATGAGTTAGCGCGGTTAATAACACTCGAATAAGAATGCCTTCATTCACGGCTACTTAGTCGTCCCTTTTTTCTCAGCGTGAGAAGCACAAGGTGTGGCATTGGAGCTGGATGAAAGGTACGACTCACATCGTCAATGTGTGCAACTTGAGAGCCTAGTACATATAACACCAAAAGGTGTAGGTGGCAGGACAAAATTAGTGGCTATGATTGCCATGTTAAATTAGAGTCTTTGTCAAACAGGAGGTCAGAAGCAGCGCCGCAATGAAACACTGTTGTTGCTTTTTTGGTTTCACAGTGGAGGATTCTGACATGCGATATTCAGAACCACCACGCTAACTTCCTAAGGGACCAGCAGACACAGCTACCTACCTGAAGGATATGCTCCTCTGCGGCGGCCTGCCTTAATCAAGACGACCACAATGTCAGCACAGCTACATATGCCACAAATACAGTATAAACAACAAATAACATTTATTAATAACCTGAACACACTGCAACAAAAATAACCATAAATGTACAAAACAGAACAGCCACTGAAGACTATGGAAATCCAAAATGGAACCAATGAATTTCCAGAATTTTCAGAGGAAGCAGGGCTACGACTATATATAAAAACACTTCACATTTGATGCATTGCTGTGATAAGGTACAAAAATCTGTTGAGGTTTCCTTTGTACGTTTCTAAAACGCCTTAGATGCAGCAGTGCTTGGCCAAAATCACTGCGACTTGTAGGAAGGTGCGGCTGGACATAGCCAACCCTTTGCCACCTCAAACATCTGTCAATCATGCCCATAATATCAAGAAGCAATTTACTGAGTTTGATTTACATGCAGCATGGGGTTACTGTTACTCTCAGGGTTGCTCGTTCATTTTAACGACATGAGATGCCTGCAGAAGTAATAGACTTGCAATTTGTAAGGTTATCAGCTGTGAGGCAACAATATATGGACGGCGCCAGAGTGGTGTTGCTAAGAACTTTCCTTCGTAAAGTCGGAAGCCCATATTAAGTCTGCTGCGCGGTAGGCCCAATAATATTTGATGATGCGCAAAGTCTTTAAGTTATCAAGTTTTAAGTCATATTAATGTCACAGAGGCTATGTTATCAGCGAGAATTTCTTTACCTGGTTATAGTTTGGTAGTGAGTTGGTTAGGTAACTGATGGAAACGTATAACTAGCAGCCATACCACCCACACACAGCCACACTGTAGAATATTTGTGTATTTATTGAAGGACATTAGAGTATCTAGCAGAAACTTCTATCCATTTTCTGAAACTGCTTATCCTATTCGCGATTGGGGGTTAGGGAGCTTATGGGTGCAAGGCACTGAACTCCCCAGGATGGAGCATCATCCAATCACAGGGCACACTCACACACCATTCAGTCGCACACACACACACACCTACAGGCAATCTGGTAACTCCAGTCATCCTCCACATATTTTGGACTGCGAGGGGAACCCGGAATACCCCGAGGAAACCCCACGATGACCCGGGGAGAACCTGCAAACTACACGCATGGAATTCCGGCGCAGATTCAAAGCATGGTCCCAGATGTGAGGCGAAAATGCAAACCACTGCACCACCACACAGGAGAAACACTGACAACAAAATAACAAATAGCACTGGAATTATACCAGGATACAAACTAAGGATTTTTTACTTGCTGACATAAATGGGCCAGATTGGATGTGTGCCGGGTTCGACGTACGGTCTTGCCTTCCCGCAGGTCACAACAAGAGGCTTCAGCGGGAATGTGGCCTGCATATTTTGCCGGGAGTTAAAACACATTTGAGTAGGTTGAGGAATGAGCATGAAAAATGAAAACACAACCAAAATAATGATCATGGTATTAATCGCCCTGTGTCTTTGCCATTGATTATGCAGCTGTGCAGAGTGAGCAGTATTCAGCTCGTTACCATGTGTTCATGAGTACATTCAAGATAAGAGCCCACTAGCGGTAGCTGAACTGCTCCATTAATGACCCTTTTATCCAAATCAGCTTACAGTTTCACCTTTTTCCACGGCTGAATTCTAAGCGCACCTCTTTAGAATACAAAAGTAAATCCCTTCCGTGGCTTGATTTAGCAACCTTCAGGTTACTCGCCTTGTCATTAATAGTGTTGCTGCCTATTTGACGCGGGTCTTCTTTTTCTTTATTTATTGAATGTCTGGTTTTGCTCCTCCGCTGTTGAGGCGCCAGTGGAGGATCGCTGGGGGGAATCATTCTTCCGAGGAGGGCAGCGCGTAGATCAGGTGCCCCATATCTACTGGCCACAGATACGCTGTGTTACATTACCGGCCTCCAGTGCTTGGAGATGCATCTCAGCAGAGGGTGACTCACGGCCACCTCCCATTGGCTGATAAAAGTGTGTATGAGGCCAGTTTACTGGTGTGTAGCTGTATGTATTGGATTTGTATTATGGCGTCTATTAGGACTTTGTTCGTTGCCAGTTTATAAAGGGAAGCACAAGACAAAACAAGTAACAAGGGAAGTTTTTAAAATTACTATAGTAGGGTGAAATCGGTTAGACAACCAATCATCCTGGTGTTTCAATGATGTCCCAAGCCTTCCTGCCTGGCACCAGTGTTCATAATTGCCCCTTTTGGGATACTGTACGAAGCAGTCAAACCCCTTGCTCTGGCGAGCGAAGAATGAGTACAGAGGGGACTCCATGCTGTCCGTCTTAATGCTGGAATTCATCGTTTCTCTCTTTTTCAGTCTCCTCTATGAATGGCGAATATCTCGCAGCGTTGGTCTGGTTTCTTCATAAATTAAGTTTTTTTTTTTGTGTGTGTGAAAATAGTTAGCAGCCAAGAGACCACACGCAGATTAACGGAATCGGCTTGGGAAAGGGCAGCTGGACTCGCGTCTGCCGATTGGCATTTGTATGGGAAAAACGCGACAAAAAGAGAATCCACTGATTGTGGGACAATGAGCTCTTAAGACCATTTGATACTAATTCAAGCGTAACCATGTCTTCTTTATTTCATTGTCATTTTACTAAGCTGGGTTAACTATTAATGATAAATCATGAAACCCACCTTTACTGATGTGTCCTGTATTTCCTATATATCGGTGCTCTATAAGCAAAAAAATGAAAGACATGAGTTGAATCGGGGCCTGTAATTTATCCATGCTATGTAATTGTGCGTGTGTTTGTGTCCTGCAGTGACCTAGAATTCCCTCCAGGGTGCTTGCTGGCCTATGCCCTGTACTGAGAAAGCTGTTATAGACAGATTGTGTTCATATCATCGGTTATTTACCGCTTTGAAGGGCCCCACGGCGAATAAATGGAGTGAGGAGCCAGCATTCTGGAAAGTTGCACTGAAGTGGGATTAAGTGAGGAGCTATTGAAAGGAAATTGACAGAACAAATATCGCAACCCTGCTTTTGTGACATTGTGTATTAAGTCACTCAAGTCTGAATGCCAACGGAGGACACTTAATGTGAAATAAACATAATCAGCCGTTTCAGAATTTCACGCTTTACTCTCTTACAAGTGACTTCCAAGGTGACCTCTGACTGATGTTTAGGGTTAAAGCTAATGCTTCGCCTTGTAACTAATTAATTCAGCACCATTTATTCATTAATTACAAATGCTCAGATTACTTTTTGCTAGCTTTTAATGGCATCTGGTTTTAGCTTGTTCTCACCCCTTGATGACATTAACACTTCACATGCATGTCCTTGGCTGAGGCCGTAAGCGTGTGCGTATTATTAGAAGATAAGATCATTTTTCTTTTATCCTAGGGGAGATGTTGACTGTACGATGACCTGTAGGACTACGTGTTGATTATAGGAGTTATGATACCTTCTGCAAGGGCACATCTAGCATCCAGAAAATCTGGGAACCCTGACAAAATGTCACCTATCCCACCCCCACCCAATTTTATGTATTGAAGACCCCCTCTCAAGTGTGGGTTGCTCTGAATCTGCCAGGGCATGCATTCCTCTGCCATGCACATGCCCTGTTGCCCTGCTCTGGACCTCCTCTCCTGTCTCTCCATGTAATTTTGGCAGAAAATGTATCCCGGGACACTAGAAGAGGCCGGTTGTGGATTTCACCTAAAAAATAACACGGGCAGGAAATAGATGTACAGATATGACTCAAGTGGCTTTTTAAATAATGTATGAACCTGAGCTTGAGGTTCATACATTACTAAAAAAAAGCTGAGGTTCAGACCCATGGTGTGGGTTTTAGGTTGTACCCTGAGCCCTACTGGTTGCCAGGGCAGGTTTATGCTCTATTTATTCAAAATAAAAAGGAATAATAATAATTCAATTCAAGCACTTTGTCATTGTGTAACACAATGAAATTTCTTTTATGACAACCCCAAGGTGCATTAATAAATAAAGCTAAAACTAAAATAAAATAATCATATAAAATAAGTCAAAGTATTTGCAAAGGTGCCATATACAGTGTAACATTTTCAAACAAATTATTTCTAAGCAGAACAGAATAACAAGAACAGATTATTATCCCATGGCAAGGTCAATGAAACTGCTAATGTTAGTTAGGTATAGATATCCCATCAAACTAGGCACGTGTTTCCATTTTTCTGTGCACTGGTGTATGGCTTCACTTATCGAGCCAGACTGGTAATGTAATGGGGAACAAATGTGTCTCTTCTGAACACCATGCTAATGCTCTCTGCTGAGGGGGGGGGGGGGCTGTTGTCCATGGCTGCTGTTCCCCAGGCGATGATGGTGCTGAATGGGAAGCAGCACACACTCCTCGTAGTACCATAGAAGAAGAATGAACCCTCATTGCTGGGAACCAGAGACGCATGCAGACACGGGCCCAGCGACCCAAACACGTCCTCACACGCAGGTGTGTGGTTTCTGGGTCATATTAGCTTTCTCTTGGCTGTGACCTCCTTCGGATTCCATTGTAGGTTTTCGTTTGTGCTTCGGTCAGCAGATTACCTGAACAACGCTTCTGCGTGAGTTCAGAACGCGGGGCAGCTCAGCTGCAGGCCTAAAAGGTGTGGCATACATGCAAGATAAAAACTGTTGTACCTTTTTGGTCTGGAATGTGGAGGAGAATGCGCAATGAAGTACTGCTGAGTGAGGTTTCTACAAATATATTACAAGCACCTTTTGTTTGGGTAGATGCATGTGCAGAAATGCTTATATTATCACTGCAGTTATAAAAGCATTGCGAGATTTTTACATCAGAAAGTAACTCTGATGATCAAAAAAGAATAATTGGCCCTTTAGTAGTCAGCTGCCTACAAAGAGAGACCAGCGATGACACAGAAGTCTAAATCTCATTTTACCAGGTAAATGAAAAAGTGGGACCTTAGTGTAAAGTCTTTTTAAAATCTGTTTTTGCGTGGTTGCTTCAGTGTAACGACTCATACTCAGTGTCTCACTCAATGTAAGGGCATAATACGTAACGATACATTGTAGCTATTAGGATGTAATATTAAATACAATGGGTCTATTAGTAGAATATGTTTAAATAGGACATTTCGCCCCTTCATTTATTTTTTTTTTCATCTTCCCATATACGCCACCCACTCTGTAATCGCATAAAAATCACACAGAATCCAGTTAGGTGTAGGAATTCGGCATTTGTGTAAACCCATTTGTATGCGTTGATGTTCAGCTTGCATTTCTTTGTTAGTGTGCGTATGAACGCGTTTGCCAATATACAGCTTAAATGTGTTAAATATGCATACGATGTCTATACATGTCTATACATTGTGGGGTGCCGTGTCTGTAAATTCACCGAATAACGAGCTGAATTGTGAGAAGAGAGGCAATTTGTCAGTACGGGCACAGCACGCGTCTGAGTTCATGGCTGTATGTATATTTAGATTTGTGTTTTTATGCTTAGGTTTTGTATGCGGTTTATATATTGCTTATTTCAGGAAAATAATGAGGCAGATCAGAAAAGGATGGAGAGTGTGTTTGGTATACGGCATAAGACAAACACGCACACACATGCGTGTATATATGGCAGGGAGAGCGAGAGCGGGCTCATAAGCAAAGCACGGCTCACGTTACTGAGTGCCTGCCATGGTTTTTAGATAAATATTCAGGCCGAGATGTTGACTTATCAAAGATGATTAATGTTCCACTCCATGACAGCCTTTTTTATGATGGAGCAGCGAGGGAATGCTCCCATCTGCTCCCTAAAGGGGAACATACTGCGAATTACATGGGAAACAAAGACTCGTGCCGGCAAGGCATCGCCTGTCGGGGCGTCTTTACCGACTGGCAAAATGAGGCGCAAAGCAGAAAACTCAACCTTCCGTCGGGAGGGAGGTAAAAGAGGAGGGGATTTATGTTAGAGGATAGCGGGTGGAAGATCTGGACTGGAGAAGGCTTGGATGGTCATTGTACTGCAGAGCTCCGTGCCAGTAAAACGGAGAACAAGAAAGCTGCCCAGTAACAGGAGTGTCTCTCTGTGGGACACTATTGCAAGCTTTGAATTTGTTTTTTTTTATTTTATTTTATTTTATTTTATTTTACTACACTAAGACCTCATACTGCTCTATAGATGTCAAATACCAGGTGATGGGAAGATTTGTAATTTTAAATATAAACATATTGATATGTATTTATTTGCAGTTTTGTCAGACCGAGAAAATATCAGTCATATACATCACTGTGCAAATGTCTTAGTCTGCCAATGAAAATTATAATTAAATGATCTTCATGTTGGTGTGAATGTATGATTTTATGTTTGTCGAAGCGTGCTAGCTTTGCCATTTCAACACTTCTGCAGTATTTGTAGAAACAATCCGGTATATCCACATATTTGTTGACTCAACCGCTAGCATAGCATGCTTGGCTAATCAATACCTCATCAAGTTATTTATTTAACTAGGTTAATTAATTAAGTGAGCTGGTGGTGAAAGTTAATGAATCATGGAATGACTGGGGCGCCCTTGAAGAGTGGTTTGGGCAGAGTTGTGGTGTTCAAGTCTGGTCTGGAGTACACAAATGGATGGAGTCATGTACTCAGGTGAATCTAACTTCCTTCCGAGGGTGTAGCTTATGCCTGCAGCCTGTATTCAATGTAGAAAATATGTAGTACACTCATGCAGTTAACTTACATCCTCAACATGTTTGCAAGTCCACAATTATCTGATTAAAATTTATGAATCATGAAGAGTTTCTGTGTAAGACATCCAGTAAAAAGAAGCATGTGGCAGACTGCAAATATCGCAAATCGGTGATTAATGAGAAATTGGCACGCATTCCACTTTCTACCTACATCTGGAAATGAATCATTACGACATACATGCACTCAGTTTGGCGAGACTAGCTAAGTGTCCAACCAAAATTTGTCCTGCATAGTAATTTAGCGATAGCTACCCAGCTAGCTTGCTGACATCTTATAATAATTATTGTTGTACTTAATTTCTGACACTATTAATATTCTTTTTCGCATCACTCACCTTGATCTTCAGGGAGACACAAGGGAGAGTGACGTTTGAGATCTGATCACAGGGTCAGTATTCAGCACCTATGGAGTTATTATGTTTGAAGGTCTTACTCAAGGGCCCAGTGGTAGTCTGATTGATCTGCTTGGAGCAGGAATCAAACCAACAATTTTTCTGACAGGAGTCTTAACCCCCATCATGCATGTTTAAGCCATAAAATGCTCACCACACTTGTGTTTCTCAAAAACAATATGTCATAGTTGTAGTTTTAAGACTCCCAGTAATCATTGATCAAACATACTGTGTTATGTGCTGTAGTAAATCTGCCACTGAACATTGTGGAGTTTAACTGTATCTTCATGTGCATATTTAAAAAAAATACTAAATGTTAAATACAATGTTTGTTCAAATAAAAGCACCTTTACAAGAAATTTTGTATTGTTTTATCCATGTTCTTTAGGTCTATGACAGGGGTGGCCAATCTTATCTGCAATCTTTTCCATACTTGGATTCAGCTACCCAAGAAGATCTCGTCTCTGACTTGATTTGTTAAAGTTGAGGTTATGACTCGGGCTCCAACACAATGCTAGCTTTGGTGTTGGTGGGATTGAGGAGGTCTTCCAAGTACTCCCTCCACCGACCCAAAACATCCCGAGTTGAGGTCAGCAGCACCCCATGCCCACCATAAACAGTGTTGATGTTGCACCGCTTTCCCGCCCGGAGCTGCCGGATGGTGGACCAGGATCGCCTCAAAGCCATCCCGGAAGTCGTTTTCCATGGCCTCACCAAAGTCCTCCCAAACCTGAGGTTTTGCTTCAGCGACCGCCATAGCCGCATCCCGCTTGGCCTGCCGGTACCTGTCAGCTGCCTCTGGAGTCCCACAGGCTAAAAAGGCCCGGTAGGACTCCTTCTTCAGCTTGACGGCGTCCCTCACCACTAGTGTCCACAAACGGGGTCGGGGATTGCCGCCGCGACAGGCACCGACCACCTTACGGCCACAGCTCCGGTCAGCCGCCTCCGCAATGGAGGTACAGAACATGACCTGTTCAGACTGTCCCTCGCCTCCCCCTGACAAGGAATTCCGCCAGCTACCCTCTTATCCACTACGGTAAACCCCAATGTGCAGGCGCCCAGCCAGGGGCAATAAGTATGCCCACCCCTGTTCGGCGCCTCTCCCCGCGGGCAACTCCAGAGTGGAAGAGGGTCCAACCCCCCTCAAGGAGACTGGTTCCAGAGCCCAAACTATGCGTCAAGGTGAGCCAGAACTTCACAACCTTGCGCACCAGCTCGGGCTCCTTCCCCTTCAGAGAGGTGACATTCCATGTCCCAAGAGCTAGTTTCTGCAGCTGAGGATCGGACCACCAAGGTCCCCACCTTTGGCTACTACCCTGCTCACATCACACCCGACCCCTATGGCCCCTCCTATAGGTGGTGAGCCCATTGGAGGGGGGACCCACGTGCTTTGTTCGGGCTGTGCCCGACCAGGCCCCATAAGTATAGACCTGGCCACCAGGCGCTCGCCATCAAGCCTCACCCCCAGGCCTGCTTCCGGAGGGGGCTCCGGTGACCCACGTCCAGGCAAGAGAAACCGTGGTTCCACTATTTTATTCATCATGAGGGGTCTTGTGAGCCGCACTTCGTCTGGTTCCTCACCCAGGACCTGTTTGCCTTGGGTGACCCTACCAGCCAACTTAGCTCCTGGGATCATTGGGACACGCAAACCCCTGCACCACGATAAGGTGTCGGCTCCAGGAGAGGAACACTCTTACATCCCAGATAAGTAGTTTACTTTAACACCCCAAGACTTTTTCACAGTACTTTAGACTTGGGCTTTTTGAAAAATATGAAAAAATAAATCCGGCTATTTGACTTCTCTGCAATTTTTTCCCATTCAGGAAGTATTATACATAAATATATATATATATACATAATTCTTCATGATGTATAGTCTGATGACCTTGCATATTCATGAGCTATAGAACTTCAGTGTGCTGTGACTAACCATGTTTCAAAATAAATCTCTGCTCACTGATAGGAACTTACTCACTCTTCTAAAAGACTATAAGCTCTGCTGAGAAAACAAGGCAAAGTAACAAGAAAAGGAAATATACTTATATACACATTTTAAAGATTCTTTGTCACTTGTCACTGTCGGTCTGCATAAGTGAGTCAATCCTCACAGCAAGACCAACTTAGACTCTAAGAAGCTTTAAATTCTTTGAAAATGGCCAGTTTAGCTAAAGAGTTTTGAGCAGGGGGCTGGCTGACTTCAGACACCGAGGTATAGAATTCAGCATGCCTCACTGAAGGATCTACAGGCAAAGTCTGATCTTTAGCCAGACGCTAGTGCCTTAGTATATTAGCATTTCTCTCTCCACAAATGCATTGATGCCTCGCCCTCACCACCTTATACTTTCATGCAGGCTCGTATGTGAAAAATCATCTGTGTATTTGTTTGAGCTGTGTATGGCATTGTGATTACGCGTAAGCTAGGGGATATCTTGAGGTGAACAAATCAATGAAAATGCAGAGTATATTAGTATCAAGGATATGATTAATATAGCCGACCTTTCAGAACCACTTCAATCCTTCTTGGAATCCTGTCTGGAATTGCGTGTGTTGGAACAAGGTAGCATTCTTTAAGAAGAAACATCTTCACTCATTTGAATAATGACAGAGGTGGAAATGTATTTCCATCCTTCAGAACTTCCCGTAAGTCTTAATGATATTTAAATCTGGTGATTGGTGGGTAATTCACGACACTTGACTTCCTCTTGGTGTTCGTTCATTTTTGAATTTTTGTGGGTAGGGGGTATTATCTTCTTGGAATATAGCACCATGAGGTGCACCCGGTCTTTCAAAATGGCCCCGTATTCCTCGCTGTTATACGACCAGGGAGACCAATCATGAGATCTAATGAATCCCACAGATGACTCTCCATAGTATCGCAGATTCCCCAGCATGTTTAGAAGCTGGCAGCAGACTTTGTGACCTGACAACATCCTTCAGCCAACAATCATCTTCAGGTCGCATGTCTTTCCGTTCATCTTCAGGTCTTGTCTCTCTTTTCCTCCACTGCTCAGCAGTCCAGGCTTTGCGCTTTTTCACACAAAGTTAAATGTCCGTGTGCCCCGGCCTTCGATGCAATAGGTTTACAAAGGCAGCCCTGATAAATGCCAGCTTTGTGAAGTTCATCACGCATATTTTTTTTTTTGCTGAGAACGGGTCACTGATTCAAATCTGTCATCATTTTTGACCATTTGCTTTTGTGGCGACTGCTCATTTTTCATACCCCAAGTGCACATCCCCATGCCCCGCCCAATCGTGACAATTTACCGATGCCCCCCCGGTCAGTCCTGTAGTTGAGTAATGAGACATTGGATTATATTATTTTTTTACTCTGTCAACCACAGGATACAGGGGGAAAAAACTATCAACTGTATTTATCTGGTAGTGTTGTCCACAGTGGAATTTACAAGGGATGAAGGGAAGAGTTCTGTATATCATTTGGATTTTTTTCAAGTGGCAAAAATGTCACTCATCATTCTGAAACCAGTCATTTTTTAGAAATTGCTATTTTGAGTGACATAAATTTATTTTATTTGCCTCCTCTCACGTGTCCATGGTAACCATTTAATGTTTTATTGTTATTCACACTTTCTAGCATTTGGCTTAAAAAATGGCTGCTAGTTTGTGAATGTTTGAGGGTTAAAAGGGTTCCGTTTCAAAACATAAGTTCAAGTGAGGGGCTAGATTGTTGTCTAGTGTTTCTCTTTTAATTACAGCTGGAAATGAAATGTTGGGGGTGGGGGGAAACGGTAATCACGCCATTTGCAGTTGCAAGCGATGCATATTTTAAATGCCATCTGAGAAATCTGGTTGCAAAAATAGAACGGATCAGATGTGATTTATTGAACTAATATCACCTCATAAAAATTTGACTTGGTTTAATAAACACTAGCATGGTAACTATGGATAATGAACAGCATCTTTGTGTCAGTGGGGTTAGATTAGATGTTCTCCTGTCAAACATTGAAACTCAGTGAATGGAGCTCTATTAATGGAGAAATGATCTCACATGATGCTGTTATTAACATATTTCCCTCAAAATAACCACACAAGCACCTGAGACGTTCTGGGCCGAATACCTGCTGAGGCAATGTTTTGAGGGCGGAATGAAAAATGATTGATTCAGAGAGATAACTGTGGTGGTGAGAACAACCAATCAGGTGTCTTGGTCCCGCCCCCTTTAGTTGCTTGGACCCACTTCCTCTACAATCTGATTGATTATCTCTCTAAGCCAATCATTTTTCGATGTACCCTCAGAACATTTTAGTGTTTGCAAAACTCGCATGAGTAGCAACAAGCACCTCGGCTTTCTACCGACCCCCCAGCTGAGAAACGTGGGGGGCGTGGATGTCCCAGAGTGGGCTGTTTTCTGGGGAGGAGCCCATTCTGCACCTATAAGCAGTTTATTATTAACAGATAACTGGTTATTAGCTTATTAGCGTTCTCTGGTGATTGGTTGGGATGTGTAAGCCATATGAAATGGGCTCTCTGTTTCTTAGGGAGAGAGTTTCGATGTGTGTTTTGCGCTGCTTCCCTATTGGAGAAGCTAAGCTTTGGACAGAATCCCCATGCCGCCATCCTCTTTATCCCCATGTCATGTTGATCTGTTCCCCTTCCTCTTGGGGGCGACTCGTATTTTTCGCAACCCACACACTGTCTTTACCTTTCCTGAATATTTTACATTTAAATGTGCTTCACACTGGGATCCCAGGGGTGAACAGAGATCTTAAAAAACCCCAAACACCTTGAAGGCTTGATTTAACGTGCCAGCAGAGAAGCGTTCTGTGTTTAACAGACGGACCCTCCCCATGTCGGTGTCCTAGGCGGCACGTTACGCAGCCTGTGGTTGCCTCTGTCTCCTGTCTGCACCACTGTCATGGAAAAAAATACTTAGAAGTTACTATAAGAAGTTTTCCGAAAAGTTTCAAAGAGATATTTGATGTTAAGACTGTTCTTGGTGATTTCAGTCCTACTGCATGGTATGTTTTTTTTTTTTGCACGTTTTACAAGAAACTTAGTGTGAGTTCTAGCAGGTTTTACATGTTGGAATATTCATCACTGTAGTAATACTGAGTCCTTAGGTTATTGTTATTTATTGGGTATAACCAGAAGTGGGTAATTCAGGTCCAGAGAGTAGAAGACCAGTGTAAGATTTTATATCAGCCAAACCAGTTGAGCGTAAAGAGTCACAGTCACAGAGTACTCAACTGGTTGGTTGAAACAAAACTTTGGTCTGGACTGTTACTCTCTGGATCTGAACTGTCCGTCTCTTGATATATGTCAGTAAAAAAAACTGAGATTTATCCATTTTGAGATTTTCCTTTCTTGTTTGTCCTTCTGGTCAATTTGTTGAATATGTACATGGTAGGTTTCTTTGTGTGCTATGATTGACATTATAAAGAGAGGCACAACCATAGCTACAACCATGTCATCCATCTTCTGTATTTTCATGCTGGTCAGAGACGGAGTCTGTACCAGGCAGCACAGCACAAAAGGACAGAATACCAGAGGATACGTATGGGCAGGCATTTAGATACAAGTGTTTACCTAACTGATGGATTGGAAAAGAGGACCTTGAGGAAACCCACACAACACAGGGGTATCATTCAAATTCTACACACAGAGAGCAGAGGCTGGGTTCAAACACCAAACCCCTTGTGCTACCTACCAATCCACTGTGCTGCTTTTTTGGAAGAGCATATTTAAGTTAATGCCCATTCATGTATCTAAAATCAAGTCCCAGGCTTTTTTATTTTCCATCAAAAATGGGTTCATGATTAAAGAGGATGTGGGAGAGCATTACGGGCATATACTGTAAGAAAAGTCATTCCAGAGGCAGCCATAAATTCAAATGATTTCAGTGACAACCTGGCATGATAAGGATCTGACATCTCAAAAGGTGCCATTTGACAATAACAGCACGGATATGGTTTTCAAGACAGGGTTTAATTAAAGGAAGCCTTTTCATAGGCTTCTCGCAGAAAGCATGGTGGTTATCTAAAATGCATCGTAATGACGCTTCAGGACCTTATGATCTGATCGGATTATACTTGAGTGACATTCGTACCTGCATTACGGCTGACACAAAAGAGTCATAAAGTCATAGGCTGGAAAAAATTGCGTGTTAAATGAGATGTTTTGTGTCCTGTAGCTGTTCCACATTGTGGTGCCGTTATTAACAGTGATGGAAGAAGCTGTGCTGGTGGCCAGTTTTCTCATACCCTCCTTTGGGCTTTCTCTCCATCCCCCCCAACCAGACGGCTGAAGTTGAGTTGACAGTTGGCTCTCCAGCAAAATCGTCCATCGATTATCTCACACTTAACCCAGTACCGGATCATTAGCGACTGCGGCCAGAAGGCAGGGAAACATGCTGAACAGGGCTTCAATGCAATAACTTCACAGGGCAATAACAGCGAACCAAACTAAGGAAATACTTCGCAAAGTCAGGATGCCGCATTAATACCATCGAGATCTCATCAGGCAGCTACGCTTTTACTTGAAGAAAGTTGTTCATAAACAACAACTTAATTATCATCTTCGCAGCACCTGATGAAGGTCGCATTGGCAACATGCCCAAAAGGTCAGATCTCTCTCACCAAGGCCACGGGCTCCAGCTTGTCCTTGGGAATCCCCTGATATCACTCCGTGTCTGCCCCGGGGCATCCACCTGGTGGGACCTGCCTGGGACAGCTCCCTTATGACCCCCCCCCGGGGGCATCCTTATTAGATGCAAAAATCACCTCGGGTGGCTCCTCTGGATCTGAATGAACGGCCGCTTTCTTTTGAGGTCCAAATCTCCTTGGAGATATATATATAGTATTGTGTGTGCGTGTGTGTGTGTGTAGCTGTACATGTTTTGTCAAGTTTATATATTTGACAAAACATATATTTTGTCAGTGGGAAATAGTCTGCATACCAGAAAGAAGATTTTATAAAATACATTTGAAGTGGGCACTTCAAAAGCAATTCATTTGTCCTTTCATCATTATCCTTCTCTAAAGTCAATCATTTTTATATTGTGTAACATATACTACACACGATGGAAGAAGGCTTTCACTGGAAGTTGGAGGGTTACTGAGCAAAGTACATCCGAAATACACTGAGCTGTTCAAACCTTGAAGATCAGGAACCTCAAATACGAAGCATTTTAAATGCTGTGTTTATCCAGACTGAAATATGTTATTTGACTTTGGATTTTGTTGTTGCTTGTGCATAGTGTGGGCTGACCTGATGAACAGCTGTGTTCATTATCCAGCTGAGAACAGTTTTATGCAGGCAACCCATCAACCCTTGAAGTGGTTCTGCAGATAAAACTGAATCCTATTCAGTAATACATTGGGGTATCTAATAAATCGGCCACTGTTTACAGTTTAAGTGTTGAGAGTATTGTTGGAATTATACATTACTGTACTATATGACACTATACTATACTCTGCTGGTGTATCTTCCCCCAGAAAAACAATAATGACAGGAATACAGCATTGATTTCAGAGTCTGGACACAGTGTTGCCTGAATATGGTCTGGATTCATACTGAATGCAGATTAAATTCAGAATCAGACTTGGAGAAATATGAGCTTCTAATTTATGTTCAAAAGCATGTTCCCAGAATACCAGTGACATCTCCTCTGTCTTCTGATACCAGTCTGACACTGCTGTTCATGGAGCACAGAACAGTCATATAATTCATAGAATACAAGGCAGGATTATAGTGAGGTTAATGTGTGTTTCCCTTACGGTGGACTGGCCTCTTATCCGTGTTTCCCTGCCTTGTGTCTTCTGCTGCCTGATATAAACTCCAGGCTCTTTGCAGTCCTAAAATGGATGGATGGATTTACTCTTTTCTCTTCCTCCTTTCCTACTTCAGGACAGCCCACTACTCCTGCAGTCAGACAGAAATGTGACTCTGAATGCAAGGAATCACCTTGGTCTCCTCACAGGACAGCTCACAGTGGGTGAGTTCCCTGTTTTCTAGAACAGTCCATTTGCAGGGTTCCCGACACCCCCCACATGGACACAAATATACTGGACACACCCCACACAGAATTGCAGTAACACCCATGTAATTATGGAGGTAATAAATCCTGGTGTTTGTTCGTGATGTTGGTTGTTGTGCGTGTGTGTGAATCGTTTACAGATGTGGCTTACTTTGTTATCTCTGTCTGCCAGACATTTATTCATCAAAAAAAATACGGCACACTTTCGCCCGGTTACATCGCTCTTGTTTTTTCAGTAAACAAAGAAAAGCAGTAGTTTATTCCTCCCCCAAGAGACTAGACGGAAGCTGGTTGAGTCCGTCCAGCTCTCTACCCCTTTAAGTGGCACAGCAGCAATGTTCTTGCTGCATTTTGAACCGAACACCATTGCAAGACAGTTTCTTAATTGTTCTCTGGCTGCTTTCCCAGACTCACTGTATCACATCCTTTAGCTTTTCTGCCCTTCCTGGCACTCTGCTCCACAGTTAAGTGATCAGGTAACACAGAGTGCCCCAAGTCACATGACCAGACGCCCAAGTCCCATTTCGCTTTATATTAATTGCGAAACACAGCACTTGGTAGTAGGCTACAACAATGCTGCTCGATTATGAGTAGCTTTTAAAATTGTTACATAAACATTATTAATTTGGAGTGACATCCAGAAATTTCCATTGTTTCTGTTTTAGCTGTTGTTCTTTCAGGAGGACGAGATGTCATGTCTGGCGGCTGCCTTGTTTGTTCATCTTTGCCCGACTTCGCTTGCTGTACTACGGCGTCACATGACCCCTGGGAGCCGGTTCCCCGTTCAGTCCCGGCGAGACAATTTTATTGTCGGCTCCTTCTCCTACCTGACATCTCGTTAATTTGAGAAAGAACCTGTCAGCGTCTATTTGAATTAGGAACATAAAAATGAAAAGTGAACTTGTTCCTCTGTAGTACACTAACTTCAGTAATGTGATGAAGTGTGCACTGTAAACAGGCGGCGGGGCAGGAGTATCACCACAGGAGATCCATGGTTAGGGTAGCCATGCTCATCTTATGTTCATATTGTATTATTTTATTATTAGGCCTCTAAAAAGAGAAAAAAATGAGTTTTTGTTGTTGAATTATAACTATCAGTGGCACACCATTGAAGACTTCCCCCCCACCCAGGTTAAAACAATACCTAGACCATTGACTGACATATGATAGGAATATAAATCTATTTAATCATACCATCTCAAAACCATTAACTCCAAAGTTACTGTTCATAACACTGGTGATCCAGACCTAATAAAAATGTTAACGTCTCTAACATTTTTACTGACATCATTTCTCCCTGGAGATTTTATATGTTCAACCAATTCGAATTTCAACTGAAGAAATCAGTGTATATGAACAAGTAGTATTTGTTTGTGATATGCAATTAAATTTTGGGGGATTGCAATGTTAATGAGTTCATCTTTATTATACCAGTTAGACTGCCAGTTAATTTGACCAGTTAGACGGCCAGTTAATTTGACCAGTTAGACTGCCAGTTAATTTGACCATATAGACTGCCAGTTAATTTGACCAGTTAGACTGCCAGTTAATTTGACCATATAGACTGCCAGTTAATTTGACCATATAGACTGCAACGTGCCGCTCTTGCTGCCCCCCTGACCACAAGCATCCCTACTGCAGCACCCGGGCAGATTGTGTCATGTTACCAGTGGGCAGCTTTCATTGGCTGAGCTGGAGATCATTTTACCACGTTTCACTGTCTCACAATGACAAATGTTAGCATAGATTCCTGCCATGGTTCTTACAGTGTAATACAGACGTTTTGAAAGCCAGGGTTAACTCAACTTTTGTCACATGGCCAAGCAGAGGTTTATATACATGTGAGTGTTCACATTATCTGTGAATGCAGCCTGATTTTCCTGTTTATGGCTCATGGATAAAGGGGAGTCTCAGTGATGCCCTGATTAATGTTACTGCCAATAGTGCTCTGATCTTTCTTATTCTATTAATGACTGTAAGTTGAGATGAATGATTTATCTTTCAGTGTTCTAAATGGGGGGGGGTTCAGCTGAAGGCTGCTGCAATCTGTCCAATTCCGTCTTCATGACTTCTATAGTTAAAGGCTCAAAGCCCATAAAGACCTTGCCTGGTTCAAAAGACATGGAGAAAATATATGATTCACATCATATGCTTGGAGAATTAATACTTCAAATAGTTTTTTTTTTCTACTGAAAATCTTTGAAAGTTTCTCAATATTTAGAAACCATTATATCAATGATTTTCCCACATACTGTATGTTAATTGTAGTTTTGTACTATTGTTTGCACTCTTGTTAATCAAAGAAATTACACATGTAAATTGGTTGACGATAAATTTGGAAGCAGATGGATTTCATCTTGCTAAAGCTTAGACCGGTATAATATAGACTTTGCACACCATTCTATACATATTTTGGGAGATTCATCAAACCTTCATCCATCGCTCCATCTATGCCAGCGTGCCCCTTGTAGGTGCTTCCGAAGGTGGGCACCCGGAATGGCTATACAGCCCCGTACGCCACATGCTTCCGCGCACTGTGTGTCCTGAAACGTTATTCCATTGGCCATCTTCAAAATTATCTGTGATTCATAGCCAATAAAGGATTCACATCTTGCATCGACAAATCTTGGCTGGCCAACATTCTGCTGGCGATTCATGGCTTTACCCTCCTCAGACCTCTCTCAGTAGATACACCACAGTTGACAAGCCATGCCATTTTTGAGATGCTGTTACCGAGTCTTCTGACTATAATGATTTGCCCTTTATCAGAGTTACCGGGACTGTTATCCCTTCCCTTTACTGCTGCATTTAACAGAGTATGAGTACTGACTGTTAGCTTACTGTCTTATATATCCCAGACCTTGACACTTACCATTTTTACTAGATAGTCAACATTATTTGCGTCATGTGGAGGTGGTCATAATATTTTGGCTCATGGGAGTATATCACTTAGCGGAAAATAAAAAAGTTGTGAAAATATGTGTTTCATCACCAGTGATAACCTTGCTATGTACTTAAGGAATTGCTTGCGCTGGCAGGATGGAGAGTGCCGTGCTGTGTCTTGTTCTGACGTGTAATCACAGTTTCACTGGAATATCGGTGATAATGGGCTGAGCTGGATAATCAGATCAGGATGCCGTCAGTGGTTTGACTCTGGAGAAGGAAATAACAGCGGAAAATAGTCTGTTGCTGATCGAGACACACATCAGCAGAATACGGATTAAGCGCTGTTGTTTCTTACCCCTGTCCACAGTCTCGTCAAGTTTGCATCTTTTCCCGTCAAAGAAAAGGGAAAATTCTAATTGATAAAAGAAGTTTTGGGACAGTAACGGTTTTTAGGTCTTTATTTCTGCTTGTCAGCAGTTAATCTTCCGAAGTGTCACAGCTGAAAGCGTAAAAGGACATCAGCGTGGCTGTCAGCAGTCTTGAAGTTATCCCTGAGAGCGTCACTGTTTTCAGATCCTACAGTATTTTTGCACTGGTCTCATATTTGACAATATTCCGTAATACTTGTCATCATTGCAAGATTCTTCAATATACTTCTGGGCGGTTAAGCTAACACACAGGCATGTAGGTCTAATGTATTTAAGGTGTGGTTGGCGTGGATGGTATGCGTGCCTGTTATTAGATTATTATCCTAAGTCGGTCATTCCTCTATGTTTCTTATGTGATTTTTATTTTTTTTTTTACTGTAGTGGTTCTTCTCCATACCTTGTGTCTTAGGTTCAGAGATGGTGGAAGCACAGTGCCAGAAGTTCGAGGTGCGGAGCAGCGACGGTGAGAGGCTGCTATTCTCAGCTGCGGACGAGGAGATCAGCATCGGCACCGATAAGCTGAGAGTGACAGGTAAGATGAGTCTCCGTGACGACCCCGCGAGCCGCAACTCGGACACCGGTAGAAGCGGTGTTACTGTGAATTGCATTCGGTACAATCAATCAGTCTGTCTAACATCCGCCATTTCGTATTCCAGCCAAGCACTACAGGCTGGAGGGATTATGACCCACCATGCCACCTGATTAAATTCGGCTCCGCCTCTGTCGTGTTTATGGCGTCCCCTACTGTCGACTCGCTGTACTCCTGCTTGTGTATGAAGTGAGTCAGGATGTGGGGTTACTGAATCAGTCCTGACAAGAAAATAAAGGTAAAATTCCAAGCAAACCATCAGGCCACTCAACCTGTCCCATCAGTCTTCATCTACTCCTCCAGTTGCAGCCCCATGCCAGCGTTTTGCCTCTAGCAGGCGGATCAATAGGCTAAAGTCCCATTGATCTTGTGCAGGTATAGGGGGTCTGAATTTCGCAATGAAGGAATCTGTGTAAAACCCACATTTCGCCTCTGCCCAACTCGTGTACATGATGCACTGTTTTAGGACTTCACTCATTTCAAGAGCGGGGAGATTACATACAAGTTTTGTAAAATTTGCATATCACCAAATTTAGGTAGCGTTTTGAAGATGGAGGATGCGGTGCATTTTGCTTAGTAACAAGAATGAAAAAAGAATGCTTTAAATAAAATTGAAGTGCAACATCTAAATATTAATTCACTATAATTACGGCTACTTATTCGTACTTGGAGTATCTAAAGAAATATTATCATATTGCTCCCATGTCTGTTACTTAATCTCCCTAGATGCACCGTTATCTCGGTTAGCATGATTAGCTTGTTTAGCACTGTTCACCCAGTGAGCGTGTTTAGCTCTCGTGAATTCAAAGCTGCCCGCAGACGTGTCGCAGCTCACAGACGACCCTAAACGTTTGCGCCTCTCCCCTCTGCAGCACTCACTACGGCGTGAATTTAGAGCCCGCCCAGCCTCTGTGTCTCCTCGCTGGGCTCGGTGGCTGAGCGCGAAGACACTGCGGTACCCCTGCGATGCAAACTGACAGTTTAATCAGGTTTTCAGCCTCCCGGCAGAGCTGCTGTGCTTGTGGCTGCAGCAAATTAAACACGCTCCTCGTCAAACCGCTTCTTGGCCAGATTATGAAAAGTACAGGCTGTCAATGTGTCCAGGCGCAGGGAGCCGGTCGGCCTGGACATCTCATTCTCCCGCATGCGGACACAGAAACGCTCCTTCACTTGCACGCCAACAATACTGTGTGCAGAAACTCTGCATACGTGCAGTCATTGCTGCTCCCACTCCACTACCACACATTCCCTTCCCACAAACATGGTCTCGCACGCAGAGGGTGGGATCATCTCGCAGTATCAGTCACCTTGGTCTATGGATGCATAGCTTTTGGTACGGTTTAGTCCCGGGGTCTCCAAATCTAGTCCTGGAGAACTACTATCCAGTAGGTTTTCTATCATACCCGGCTTCTGATGAGCCACACCTGTACTCAGGTAAATACCAGGAACAGGTGTGGCTCATCAGAAGCCAGGTAGGATAGAAAACCTGCTGGATAGTAGCTCTCCAGGACCGGAGTTGGAGACCCATGGTTTAGTCTCCGGATACATAGCTGTCCACCAAAAGGTATTTCCTGACTTTTTTTTTCTTGGATTTCCTTGGCTGCCCAGCTCACTTTGGAAAACTGCCTTTGGTGTTCAAACGAGCTGCTTTCCGTAGCTCTGTGCCGTCCGTTTTCCCTGGCTGAAAAACCCCGCATCAGTGATTGTTGCATGGCTTGGCCTTGCCACATTATTCTGCTGTCATCTTCGAAACTAGAGGCTGAAATAAAGCCCGGCTAGCGGCCTCGCTAGCATTTGTTTGCGCTGCCGGAGGTTAGCCGGAGATAAATTGGCCACGCACCATTTGCTGCCTCACTCCACTGTCCCTCCCATTAAGCAAACTGGCTCCAGGATCAAGTGGAAGCCGCTCGGGTCAGGAAACGTACAACCGCTTGGGACGGTATTGGGCGGGCGGAGGGTTCGGAAGGTCCCTGAGGTTAAGTCAGAGACGGGGTCATCCTCTGGCAGCGGTTTCATGATGTAGTGACTTGAAAGAGCTGAAGGTTTCCTTATAGAGATCACTGTGCAGAGAAAACAGGTAGAGACTAGGGTAATTAACACTGTGGGAGTTTATAAATGAAGCGTCCTATGGCCCTTCTTCACTGTCAGATGGAACTAAATTAAACGTGTTAAGGTTCCGCTGTGTGCTTATCATTACTTTTGCAAGAATTACTACCTCAATATGGCAGCGCAGAGGAGGAGAAGGCACAGAGAATATTAGAAAATATTAATTATACAAACTTTAACTGCGGTGTTACTGGAAGGACCCCCCCCGCTGTCTTGTCTCTGGAATTACTCAAATGAGAAATACCTTCCCCGTCTCAAATGCAATATCATCAGGTATGAATGAGACATAACAACACGGTGTGCAGGATTTCCTACGCTCTAGGGACTACTCAGATGCCTACACGCATAGTTTCATGTTCCACAAATATCCCAGTAAGGTATAACATCAACAGTAATTTTAAGCTTCACTACTGTGATGTCTCGGAAGGCGAAACTTTTGGTAAATAATCTTTACCATTTCGCTATTTTTCTCAATATGCAAATAATATGGTGCAGTGTAAAATGTGGAAAACTTTGTGGTTTTAGAGTTTTTTTTCTGATAATCTCTGTAAGGTGCTTTACTTTTTCTATATGAGAATTTATCTCAAGTCACTATGTGAATCAAAATGTGGCTCTTTAACAAAAACGTTCTTTACCTTTCCAGGTACAGAGGGAGCGGTCTTCGAGCACTCTGTGGAAACGCCCTATGTCCGAGCAGAGCCCTTTCAGGATCTCAGGTGTGAAAAGTGCATGTGCAGATCCCGCTCTCTTGTATCTCTTCCAGTGCTTTTACCAACTGCGACCCCCATTCCCTGCTGAAAGTAGGACATTGACCAGCTTGTTATGTTTACACATCATGGTTTGATACTTTAGCTGCTCATACCAGCTTACATGGTCATTCTAGCTGGTTCCACTGATAGGCTGGCCATACCATCATGATCAACTGGTGTCCCACCCAGCTAAACCATCAAAGAGCAGGAATAGTTGGGACAGGAACATCTCAGATCATCTTAGACCATCTTAGACCATTCCTAGAGCAGCTAGGCCTGCTGTTTTTTTTCAACAGGGTTGTCTCTATGCAAGGTGAACATGTGACCTGTGATCCTTACGTCAGTAACATGGTACCATGCAGGAGCGCTGAGTATCAGTGTGACATGATAGGTCAACAACGTGCCATTTAATCAGTTGGCTTAGATACCCAGGTGTCCAGAGTAGAATGACACCAATAGAAAGCTATTGCCACAGTTCACTGTTTATTATTGACAAATGACACAACTCATATGCAATTCCTGACTCAACCTGTGTGGCACTCAGGAAGAGCATAACTAATCAAAATAATAAAATAGAAATGTATCTCTGTTGCTTTTCAATTTAAAAAGCAAGGTTTCCTTATCACTTAATTGGTTTTATAAAAAATACATTCTATCATTGTGATCTATCTATATATCTATCTATCTATACACACAGAGCTTTGAAAAAAATTAAGAGATTACAGCAAAATTTTCAGTTTCACTTTCAATGTTTCAATTTATGGGTATGTGCTAGTGTAAAGTATACATTTTTTGCAAACAGCAGCCTGGCTCTTCCCTGTTTCTCATTAATAAAGGGCTTCTTCCTGGCTTTATGGGATTTCAGTACTGCTTCTAGGAGCCTGATATGAACTGTCCTAGCAGTGCACTTCACACTTGCACTTAATGCTTCCCATTCCTTTTGAAGGTCACTTGAGGTCATCCTCCAATTTATGAGACATTGCTGGATAAGCTAATGGTCATTAGAAAGTCACTTCTGCCCCCTACCTGGCCGATTTCTGGCCCTTCCCAGTGTCTCCTGCTTCAGCTTGTTCTTGTGTACTGCTGCTTTAGAAGCTTTGAGCCTGGAAACAGTATGTCTCACAGTTTAGCTTTCTTCCAGGAGAGTCAGGATTAAGCCAGTACTTTTAAATGCAGATTTTTTAAATATATCAAGTGGTCTACTCATTTTCTCCAGAGTCGTGTTTATAGGGGACTATGGCTCTTTTATGCCGGAGTTGCTCATGGTTTTCTGGCAGATGACTTGAATGACCTGTGTATGACGTCACAATGCAGATCTTTCTTTTCGAATCTTTGTCTGTCAAGGTGCATTCGGTCGAACTTATTCAACCAAAATCATAATTAAAATGATCTGCATGAGGCTTGCATCATGAATAACATGTTATATTACTCGCACGTTCAGGCCGATAGCACTTCCTTTACCCCTTTCAGATTCATTTCCTGCCCTGGCGCTTCTCATTTTCTTCACTGCGCTCGTCGGAAACTCACTGTTAATGGGAGCTTTGCTTGTTATATTGCACCGTCCATTTTCTTCAGCATGATGCTTGCTGTCTGTAGCTTTAGCGCTTCAGCCGTGTTGAGGACAGCCTTCCAGTGCTGGATTTCTTGAGATTAATTCTCTTACACACGTGCTACTTCATTTGAATGGCTCTTTGAACAGTCCACGTTCTTCTATTGGCCAATAGGCTTATTCTGAGTTATTAGAAAAAGCCCAAATGCATGCATCTTCAGCTAATAGCCTTAGCCTTGCTAACTAACCAGAAGAGGCCCTAGTCACCTCCAGCTTGTTACAGTGCCTGCACTATCAAACTGTAATAGCATCTATTCTCAGAGCTGAAAATCAGCAGAGGCAGCCGGCCTAATGCTGGTCATAATGAGATAAATATCGATTGGCTCCCACTTGGAGCCGACGTTCGCTTTGAAGAGATCCATATTCATCCAGAGTTGCACGGCGATCGTCTGCAGTGGAGTCAATAAAGTACAAATTCTGGTTAGTAAAACTTGTAAAACATTACATAAATGAAAATATGTGCCAGTTTCACTATCAAATGTGTTAAAGATGGCTAAAAAGTTTCTATTTTTTTAGAGGGTACTAAATTTTGATAAAATAATAATGAAGTTTAGTGGAATTTGTAGGACTGTAATTAAAGGAGAATATGTCTTAATTGAGAATGCCTTCCATATTTCTTTGCACTCTTTTTTTATGCCATTCATACTACAGAAAATCATGAAGCGCCAGGCATTCACCTCGGTTAGAGAGATCGTGGCGCTGGCTCCGTTTCGGCTTCAGGGGTCCGACAACAAATGAAAATCTGCGTTTTGTTGGATCAGCGCCCTGTGTTTCAGGATCTGCGTTTTGCTGGATCAGCGCCCTGTTTCAGGGGCCTCGTCTGTGCTCAGGCCGTGCTGGGACTTCCAACAGCAGGAATTCCCCTGTAATAAAAGTGATTTATAGGCGAGGAACGCTTTTTATCCGGGACAGGTGAACAGCATCAGAGGAATCTTATTCCAGCTCCTGCACCACCTTATTCTGTGTGGATTGTTGTAGCTTCTAGCCGGACCATCTGCAGCACGGGGCATCAGTCCATTAATACAACTAAAGTGCAGTAGATCGTCTATAGTCCAATTCATGGGAAAGAACAGTCCATGGGTTGTATTTGGTTTTCACACATCGCTCCATTTTTTGTTTTGAATTTGTACTGTGTTGTCTTGTATTTTATACTCAATAGAATGATATTAATGGAGCACTTATAATTCATTGAATGCACTTCATATCTGTTCTAAAGATAGTACCAGGCAGTGTGATAAAAACTCGAATGGGATTTAAAGTCACATGTGCAGGTTTTTGCTGAAGGATGTGAGACTGGGTCACAGTAAAATATCACAGTGAGCCGTAGAATCGTTGTGACTAGCTCTGTTGTTTTGTCACTCAAAGCCACAATCTGTTGGCTATTCATTGCCCATTTAGCTAATGTCTAACGATAGCAAGACTGGAAGACACAGCTGAGTAGGTCCTGCGTTCTTCTTTTATTGTGTTTTATTATGCTACACACTTTATGTGCTTGGCTGACTTTCATAGCACATGATTATATCTCGCTCATGCAGGAATCTGTTTATTGTGTGCTTTAATTAACATGCTGAAGGGTGCAATAGTGACCAGTTTATGATTTGAAATGACCCTTAGATCACATTCCCAGCTTCTGCTTTACTTTTCCTTTCATTCCACTTCGTCCATTTATTCGCAACATAAATTCTAGGGGAACCACGGCCAACTCCTCTCCCGCCAACTCGAAGCCATGCAATGACTGAGGAGCCCTTTACCAGTCTGTGCAATGGGCATGGAGGGCTCTATTTTGACAATACAACGCAGGGGTGGCCAATCTTATCCGCAAAGGGCCGGTGTGTATGCGGGTTTCTTGCTGCAACTCCTTAATTAGATTACTAATTAGAGGACTGATTGGCTGAAGAGTCCTCACACCTGGGTTTGAACAGCTGACCTACAGGTTA
>JABFEB020000016.1:12354655-12366495 GCA_019775895.2 Stomatorhinus ivindoensis | reverse complement strand
CAGCACAGGTCTTTGTACAGCACTGTTACTGCTCATATAGCCGACACAGGTATCTGTACAGTACTGTTACTGCTCATACAGCCGACACAGGTCTTTGTACAGCACTGTTACTGCTCTTACAGCCGACACAGGTATCTGTACAGCACTGTTACTGCTCATACAGCCGACACAGGTCTTTGTACAGCACTGTTACTGCTCTTACAGCCGACACAGGTATCTGTACAGCACTGTTACTGCTCAGGATACTCTCCCAGTACAGGTGGTGCACATCTTTGCATGCTCCGCCTCCCCCCCACCGCCCCACCCCATGCAGAGATTACTGGGCGAGAATGTAAAGCTCAGGATAAAGCAGCAGCATATCTGACAGACACTGAATGATATTCTCTGACAGATATCACTGTCACACTCGGTTGGGGCATCACTGGGGAGCCATGCCAGTCTCATACTTCACCATGATGTCAGCAGGGAACACCCCAAGTTAAGACAATAATAACATTAATAGTCATTTTTAAAGTAGTCTGGTGTTGGGTTGCCACCCCATCCTGTGTTATTCCCTTCTTTGTGCCTGTAGCCTCAGTGATAGGCTCCAGCCGCCCACGACCCCGAATAGGACAAGTGGGTACAGAGAATGATTGAATTGATGAATGAGTGAGTGAATTTTAACCATAATGCCTTTCTGCTTGTTCACTACATAAACAGACTGCAAGTCTGAAGCTACTGCCATTCATCCATGTGACTGGCAAAAATACTTCTGAATTCCATGTAGATTGTGCAGTACTTTAAACAGCACATCAAGACATCTAATTCCAGCACATCAAGACATTTTACTGTGAAGCATATTTGTTCTGTGATTGAAGGTGAGGCTTCCTCAGCACAACAGTAACTGTTAATTGTCATGGCTGCGGAACTGTGACAAGATTGCCACCGTGGTGGCCATTGTGACCTCTGTAGCCACGGAGAAGCTGTTGTGACCATGGCTGAATGCTGTGATGCTGTGATTATATTGACACTGTGACCATGGGGACCGGATCCCCTCTAGTAGTCCATAAATTACTTGGACGTTCAACGTTTATCACCTTATTGCTTCATGTCAGGCCAAGAGGGAACAGCTACCGGCACTTGAATCTCCACATAAGCCGTTACGCTGTAGGTAGGCTGCAGGTTGAGGTGTTAGATCAGTAAGTACAAACTGATCCATTTCTCTTTAAAGAGGTGTATTACAAGATGAGTCAGCTAGAGTTTTCTGGTCCCCATTAAGTCTCACTTAGTGAGAGGTGAGTCAACAGTCACACATTATAATGTGCCCACCTGTGTAGATATCCGTCATGTAATGAATCATTTTGTGGGTGCTTGTTATATATTTGTATAGTAGATTGTATTTGAATTCCCTTGTGAGAGTTCAGAGAAGCATTAAACAGGAAAAGATTGAGAAAACAACGCATTTTTATTATATTTAATGGTGTCATGCAGTGATTTGTAGGTGAGCTACTGACAGGCTTTCTAAAATGTTTTATTTCGCCTCCAGATGAGTAAGATTCTTGTTTGTGCTTATTTCTGTGACGAGATACCTGGCTGAGCAGCCGTCCTGCCATCCGACGGGCTTTCTGCTACACGTTGATGCAGAGCAGCCAGCCTCCGTCCCCGTTCCACAGCCTTGTCTGCTTTGTTTTCCTTGTTTCCATCCCCGAGGTGAAATGTGATAGAGGGATTCCTCATTAATGAGATTAATGCCCAGCGCGCGAGCCAGCAGGAAATGGCGTTCACAAATTTCAGCTTATCTTGCGCGTCCACACTAATTCAAGAGCTCCTTTTTCCTTCTGAGTGATATTTCTAATAAAGCTCTAGATGTATGAGCCACATGTTACCCCAAAGTGATGAGTAACAGTAACACTAAAGAGACCCCCCCAATAGTAGTTTGTAAGTTTTACTTAGGGGGTAGCTATAGCTGTAAAAGAGATTCAACACCTCTTGTACCTTCTGACCCATTACCAGTGTTACTGCCAGTATCCTGTATCCACAGTATCTGCAGCAACTTCTGCAGAAGACCCATGGCAGCTAAAACCCATGGTGGCTACCTGCAGAAGGCTTTTCACACTTTTGGCACGGAACCATTAATCCAAATGAAGATGACGCAAATTAAATTCTCTCACATAAAGCCACGCACTGATACCTGCTAATTCATTTTGTTTTGCCCATCTCGCTATGCCAAGAATGTAAACAGATGGGCCTTTTGTTCAAGAATGCGGGGTAATGACGAACGCTAACGCTGCACTCACGCTAATCCTCAGCGGGGCGACTCCTGTGGGGGTGTTTTTTTTTTTCTTCGGTACAGATATTCCTGAACGCGGAGACCATCCGGCTGGGCGGCCTGCCCCTGGGTACGACAGCGGCGTCACGGGGGGCCCCGGTTCCCAAGCAGACTGTGTACGAGCTGTGCGCGTGTCCCAGCGGCAGACTCTACCTGTCCCCCGCGGCCGTGGAGTCCACTTGCCAGACCACCAGCAATGTCTGCCTGTGGAGCTGAGAGCGGCCCACCACCCCCCACACCAGAGAAGCCTTGGGTGCCACACGGCCCCGCCCAACGCGGCGCTAGCCTCGGCCGACGGACGCTGACGAGCGGCCTCCTCTTCCGGAGGGTGCTGCAGCTCACTTCACGCCATTTCTCCATCCTCCTTTTAATACGAGCCCAACTGGGCGGAAGACGAGCGCGAGATGAGCCTGGGATGAAGTAGGTTTTCTTAGTTACCCACACAAAAGCACAGGTGCCTTTGCTACTGTCAGTAAAGCACATTATTCCCGAAATCCTCCCCATCTTCAACATGCCGTCTGCAGCTTGAGGAATCTGTTCTCCTCTCGAACAAAATCGAAAGACTTCCTATTCAGTATGCAGTTCTCTACTGTTTTAGTAAAAGCACAATTCATAACATGTATGAAAATTCCAAATAAATAATAATAATGAAATAATACAGGTTTTTAAATACTGTATCTGAGAATGCTCAGTAGTACTTTATTTAGGTACAACAGTCATGTATATTTTTATTGGTTTGGTCTGAAGTTTCATAATATTAAAAGAAAAATAATAAATCTTTTTTTATGCGTCATGCCATGTAATATAAATGTTGTCTGTGAAAGAACTGTTAAATCAGTCTGAGAGTGTATGTGTGAATTGAGAGTGTATCATTGTCTTATCCTAAGTCACTGACGATCTTTTTGTCTGTGCGATTTTGAAATTTAAAGTCCTACTGCTTTACGTGATTTTACATCTTTTACATTGTGTATGAAAAAAACCAAAGAATGAGGTGCATTTTTTTTACTAGAGATATTCATCTATTTGGATGCTTGCGTCCGTTACAGCAGCATTATTTTCATGTCACAAATCTGCTCTTCTGCTGGTTTTTTCTTCGCTGTCTTTCTTTCCCACACCGGTGTCAGTTTGAGGCACATGTGTTCACGAAGAAAATCCTGGTTGGGAGTTAAATCCTGTGATGGTGTGACAGACCCTGGATTAAGACCATTGATAATTGTTAGTTAAAAAATTTGCCAACATATTCAGTAAGTAATTTACCCAGTGTTTGGTCACTAAAATGCGTGTTTTATTTGCCAGTTTCAAAAGTTCCTTTTAGCTTATTTAGCTTGAATGATATTCTCTGACAGATATCACTGTCACACTCGGTTGGGGCATCACTGGGGAGCCATGCCAGTCTCATACTCTGCCGTGATGTCAGCAGGGAACACCCCAAGTTAAGACAATAATAACATTATTTCATTTATACCTTAATGACGCAGTGCTATTTTAATTGAAGGAAACACTTTTTCTTTTTATATCATTACAGTATATCTTTATATCTTTTCCATTGGCTAACTGGAAAATAATTGTTTTTCTTCCCCCTCAACAAATTGTATTAGAGCAAAATATTTAGAACAAAACATCACATTCCAGTTTCCAGCCTACATCGTATAGTAGCGTTGAAACTAAACATGAAACTGAAGTACTGTAAGTAAGGTATATGATCACCAAATTACTATAACTATTAAACTATTTGAGCTAAGATACAATGACGCAACTCTCCAAACCATCATTATTTTAATCAACAGAACTGAAAGTTAATCAGACCTACAAATGTTAAGATGGTAATCGCTTTACTGTTTTTTACAAAGTAGCACTATTCCAAATAAATGGTACACATAAACATCTGTGCAAAGACTATATCGAACATATCTGCTTCAAACTAATTAAACTGTATAAGAAAGGAAAATGCTCTTTTACTTAATGTCTTTATTTCTGATTGCAAACTAATAGTGTTTATTATTATCTAGAAACAAAAAAAATCTGAAATGTTACGTGATTTGTAACGTTACACAAGATTGTTGCATCAATTTATATTTTAATTCAAATTACACAAAATTTGAAGTCTAAATAAGGTGTATAGGGTATGGACAAAATACCAGAAACACCTACGGATATATTAATACCAAGGGCATAAGGAGAAAAGGCCAAAGTTTGCTTTCACAGCAGTTTCAATACTTATTGGAATGCTATCATACAGGTCCTTAGTTGTGTGTGGTATACCAGACCTTTCATCAAGTAGAACAACCTCCAGTTCTCCCAGTTAAAGGACATGGAAAACTGCTTTTCTGTCTGTGCTCCAGAACTTCCCATGAAGGTGCAATTATGTTTGAAATCTGATGAGTAGGGATGCAATAAAAGGCATTCTGGTGCTTCATGAAACCACTTAATCCTGTGGATAACTCCAGGGACTCGCTGACCCTGTTTCTCAATTGTGCATCCTCTTGAATAGAAGCATCTGCTAAATCAATACATGTTTAGGAAACTGTCATCTTGGAATACTGGGACATCGTAAGATAATAGTCTTAACATCAAAGGCTGCACATAATTCTCTGAAACGGCCTTATACTCCTTGGAAATCTCTTCCATTATGGACTCCTCCACCATGTTTAACACCTGGCACTGGACATTATGGCTGCATAGTAACCCTTTGACTTTCTCCAAACAATAACATTTGTAGATGTAGGAAGAAGGGTAACATACTAATCAGGAAACTAATCAGACGCTGTTGCCTTTTTCCTTTGCTCAGGGTTCTGGTTTCATACGTCCAACACCAAGTTCTGCATATTTGTACGTTGGTCTTGCACGATGGCAAACAAACTGCAGCTTTGTGAAGCTCACAAAGCACCATTTTTTTTTTGTTGAGACTGGGTCACAGAGGTGCT
This sequence comes from Stomatorhinus ivindoensis, assembly GCA_019775895.2. Lineage (NCBI taxonomy): Eukaryota > Metazoa > Chordata > Actinopteri > Osteoglossiformes > Mormyridae > Stomatorhinus > Stomatorhinus ivindoensis. Next base: position 12,361,263 of record JABFEB020000016.1, on the reverse strand, counting down.
GATTCAGTTCTGCGCTGGTTTTTGAGGCTGCGCTCCTCTGCTGTTCGGCAGCCGTCCGCTAAGTGTCTGTCTGTCCCTGCTGGCGAGCTTTGATCTGTAACCACTGTTCCTCTTTGCTGATGCAGTTTGTCTGTGTTCAGCATACACTGTCATGAGTTCTCAGATTGGTCCCCGTTGCAGAAGTTAAAGTAATTTTTCAGGTTGCATTTCCATTTTATTGTCCGCTCCCTGTTAAACATATTAAAACATACAAGATGAAAGTGTGGACTTAAAAGTAAGCATAGCTTATACTATATTTACCCAGTGAACTTCTTGTTTTTCTTCCTAAGGTACGACAGCCATTTCTTAGATCTGCTGGAATAGACATTTTAATCCCGTTTCTCTCTGTCTACATTTTCATTATCTCAGTTCACCAAGAAAACCTTTATTTCAAACAAGATGCATTTTTCATACTTTCTGGTGGTATTAAGGCTGGTATTAAGGCTGTCTTTAAGCCTTTGAAAAACTTGTTCTGTGGTTATTTATATTTCTCACTGCAATACCTGAAACCATTTTGTGTCGAATCAAGTTCACTCAGCTTGCTTAAATTTATTCATTTTTGTTTGCTGGTAATGTGTGCAAGCTAGTATTTAATACCGTAAATAATTTTAAGCACTAAACCAGGTTGCATACAAAACTATATTTAATTGTGAGGTAATGGCATTGTGGCAAGCATTAAATTGGGTTTTAAGTGGGGAAAATTAAGTGGCATAAGAAGGCCAATAAAGATCTAATTACTAGTCGATCTACCCATTTAATAATATGTTTAACTCTTCATTGGACATGTTGTTTTGCCTGTTATTTCCAAAATAATGCATATATACAGCGCCAGTCAAAAGTTTGGACACATCCACCCATAAAAGGGTTAGCTTGTACTATACTATCCCTTTAAGAATAATTATAATGATCCATCAGAGCTATAAAATAACATATATGGAATTATGTGACCAAAAAAAGTATTAAACAAAAAAATTAATTGGGGGGGGGGGGGGGGCAGCTATGTGGGTTGGGACTGAGAAGGTTGTGATCCCACCATTGGTCCCTTGAGCATGGGCCTTCACCACCAGTGCTCCAGGAACTGGCTCACTGTACTGATGCCTGTACACCAGTTTGATGTTGAGGTCCCCCTGTATCCTCTATGCTGAACACTCATTAGCTGCTGTTCCTTCACTCTCTGGTCAAACGTCTACAAAGCCATTTCTGTTGTGGTTATGTTAGGTGGCCATGGCATGTGTGACAATCCCTTGTAGGTTGCTTGGTGTGCTTCATTTTTTATTTAGCTTGAAAGTCAAAATTGATTTGCTACCTTTCCGCTTACCTGTTTGTTTATTATTATTTGTGTCAAAGTTGTATTGCAATAATCGAAGGTTGGTTTTCTGTTTCACTTTTTCTGAGAAGTACTTAAATACAGTTTTTTATTTCAAAAAATGAAAGATTATCTAAACTTACGACATGTTCATGGCAAGGGTGAGGTCCTTATTTCACAGGAGATGCTTCATTGTTTATACAGTCACCTAATTTTAAAAGCATTTGAAAATTTCAGTTGTTTGTCAGTTATTTTTGTGCTGTTGGTGAAGAATATTTAGAAATCCTCCTCAATAAGACATTCATCTGTGAAATGTTTAGTGCCGAATATTGCTTTTGTTTGACTGACAACCAATACGGCATGAGAAGTAGCCTAATGTATGTGGTCTTGCTTTCCTTTAGTTCCTGCCATTTTCAACATTATATGCAAAATTTTGCTCCTTGTTGATACAGTATTTCTGTACCTGCTTCATATTTAATTAGCTTCTTTTGTAATCAAAGAAAAAGAAAGAATTTTCATCAAATTTATATAGCATACCTGTAAGATTTGCCCAGTGTGTTTTTTAATTTTAACTAGAATAATAATGATAATGAATTTAACACCTATTGGTGTAATACAATATAAAGCGTTCTACCATCTGTATGCCGCTGTAAATTATGAAATAACAGAAACAGGAACAGAAATATTTTCTTTCAGATTCTATGCAATGTATTTGCAGAGATTACAAAATTAAGTTTTTTTTTCTTTGCTTTGTTGACCATAGGATTTTTTCTACTGCAATTATTTAATGTAGAATGTTTTTGAATAGTTTGCCTAATCCGGTGTATATTTTGCACTTCTTCAGACTACCACATGCCTTCATGTCGTCTGACTCGGCCATTGCATGGTCAGCTTGGCTGTCTGTTTGCCACACATCTTGGTGCTTCTCTGATCACCACAAATCTTCATGTAAACTGATTCAGTCGATGAACAATGTCCTGCTGTGGACTGATGCAGTAAGAGACGAGCAAACCAGCCCTCTGTTCACCGCATATCTTGGCCCAGTGTAGTCAGATCTCCTCATATTTTGGCATAAACTAATTTAGTATAAGGCTAATGTCATTGTCTTCAGATTACTACCAGTTTTCTCAAAAGATTTTCAAAATACCTAACACTTTTATATTTTATCTCATATTAGTTAAGTTAGTCACCAAAATCTGTGCATTTCACAGAAGGTATCCTTTCTGAGATTTCTTCCCTTATAATTCCATCATAGTTTACTGTACAGTTTCTTGTCCTAGCTGAGCTCTTAAAAAAATATTCCAGATTAAGACTTTAAATCAAACTCAATCATATGTTTTAGCTACATTTTTCCCTTTTGAATTAAACCAGATTTTAATCACTGATACACGCCTGCAGTGGAAAAGATATTCCGCTCTATTTTGTCATTTTAAATTGTGTAAATAAACTGATTACTTAATAGTTTCCATTGAATAATTAGGAAACTGATGGATTGTTTGATACAAATTTGTTTTGTTAGATTCACAAATCATCAAATAAAGGCAGCTCTTTTTTGCATATAATGACTAACAATTTTCTAATCTTTTTAAACATTACAGGTATTCATGGCCAATATGAAACTTTCATTCGGCTTGACTGTGTAAAAATATTTGCAGGCTTGAATGTTTGTTGTATCATTATGTTTAGTTGTGCAATTCATACCATCAACAGAATATTAAAGGATAGCTAATACGTCAGGGGCTCACCAAGAACAGAAGCAGCAAACAGCGTCCTGCCGGGGCCAATACGGGCTGGCAAATGATGGTTCAAAACTGTTGCAGTAGAATACAGAACTGAGGGACCCAAGGGAAAGAGGTGTGAAAGAAATAAGTGAAAATGAGAATAGTAATAGAAAAGTGGAAGATTAATTGAAAGGTAGAACAGTGCATCTCTCATGCAATAAAGATGCCGCAACTGCAGCTGCCAAACCCCAGGATTGAACTAGATCTGTTCTTCTGTTTCTATCTTTGCGGTTGACATTGCAGTCGGTGGTTAGCCAAAATAGCCAGCTCTCACAATGTCTGCATCTGGCTTTTGAAAGTCATAAACAGCGCGGCGAATTCACCTCCGACAGAGAACCTGTCTGGGAAATGCCCAGCTGGTGCCAGCCGCTGTAGCAGTACAGCCATAATATAGCAGAATCAGGGTGTATCCATGTTACATCTTGGAGAGCTGATTAACCATTTGTGCATCTGCAGTATTTGACATCCCGTCATCATTAAAACTATGGAATCATCACAGATTAACGGGCAGCAGAAAATTGGCAGCGCCTTTTCTCTGTGGTTATTTGAAGCAGGCTGGTTACCTAGGGAATGAGTCACTTGTCTTCTATAAATTTTACTGTATGGTCCTAAAAATCTTAAAAAGCAAGAGAGAAGAAGACAGCAGAGGAAATAAATACCGCAGGTACGGCTATGCAAGTTCTCGTCATGCAGAGCGACTATAACTGTGACCATGTTTGTAAACACCATGTGCTTATATAATATAAAATCTGTTATTCACATTCATTTGACTTTGTCATTAAACCAGAGGTTGTTATGATTGCAACTGCTGGCCATATTGTTTTTTTTTTTTTTAGTTATATATCTTCTTTCCCTTTTTGTTTTTCCAAAGGATGGGTTCTTAAGTGTCACATAAACTCACAATTACGGCTATTTAGACCTTGTTTGTAACGGTGATTGAGATCCGCCACCCCCCACAATAAACACTTCCCATACACTGAAGCACATTTACATTGATGATTTATCAGCTTTAATTAGGTGAGTGATGTATTAACATACGATGCTAAATGCCAATAAACCTCCCAAGGTGGCTAATTAAGAACTATTGGATGGTAAGACACACGTACTTCTGTTCATCGGACAAGTGACGGGTGATGAAGAGGGATCAGCACAGCTGGTTTATAAGTAATAATCTAATCATCTGTTAACAGCAAAGCTCAATATTGAACCTGGCTTGACCTAACCAAAGAGTTAAATAAATATGGACATACTGCTATTTCACATACCATGGTATACGTAGGTTGGTAATACCTAAATCTGAATTTAACTCTTAGCTAAGCTCCAAATAACTTGCTACATGATGAAAAGACTTTATAAGGACCTACGTACTAAAGGCAAATGGCTCACTAAAATGGTGGGATAAATATCTGCTGCCAGACAGATGCTAATGGTTACAGTAAATCGTGCATAGAAAATGGACACCAGTTGTGCATTGCCAGCTGCCTTTCTGTGCACCATTGTTGAATTGTGCTTTTACTGCTGCACTTACGGCTTTTATGAAGGCTTCCTGTTAGCTTTTTGGAGTCTCTCCTTCTCTTGTGACCTCTCTTATTAATAAGGTGTTTCCTGCAACAGAACTGCCACTGACTGGATGCTGGATGCCACTGTAGATGAAAATGCTAGGAAGTGTGACTGTTTCTGATATTGTTGAACCTCCTCATCTTTATTTAAAAAACAGTGCCACATTTAACAACACTCAGATCAGGCACCTTAGACATTCAGATACATAGAGAAACTGTATGTGAACCTATCATCCTCTACATATATATGTGTGTGTGTGTGTGTGTGTGATTTGTAGAAACTGGTTGTTTGCACTAATAAGCACGTCCAGCTATGAGGCATTGATTGTTTAAAGTGGAGGCACAGATCACGATTAAGAAGTGGTCTTACATCACTGTAGAATAAGGTAAAATTAATTACAAAAAATGGTTTGCCACTGGTCATCTGGGCATAATGCCAACTGAGGCCATAACCTGGCATGAGAGAGTGGGGTGCGATATTGATTCATTCATGCAAATAATAATGGCAATACGTGACACATCAATCAGTTCCATTGTTGGTGTTTTTGAAGGGCTTTCTGACTAGATTACATTCAGATGCACGGTTTCCCACCTCTTCTGCAAATTGCCCAAAAGCATTGTGGGATAACCCTGAGTCACAATTTGCTGCATTTCAAAGATTTACTACTTGCTGCAGTTCAGCTAAATAAACAGCTGACAGGATACACACTAAGTCTTGTATTCCATCATCTGTAAACATCAAATGACATGCAAGATATCCTTTGCTGAAATTTTGCAGTGCAGTTCATTATTCAGTTGGCAACAGTAGGCACCTCTAGCAGAAGCCTCATTTATTTATGAATTCAATATTTGTTTTCTTAATATATTCAATGAAAAGCAAGGATGCCAAACTAGAATATTGTTAATCCAGCACTGAGGATTCCCTCTGTCTTTCAACAGGCTATATTTGGACATCCTTCTTTGGCTTCCCCCAGTGTAATAGGCTGTAGACATCACTGTTTATTAGGCTGAGGCTGACTTTTAGCTTGTCCACCCTGTGTGTGTGTGTCTGTGTGTGTGCACCTTTACCCTCTGTGAATGAGGTGTGTGTGTGTCTGTGTGTGCGCCTTTACCCTCTCTGTGTGTGGTGTGTCTGTGTGCACCTTTACTCTCTGTGTATGTGGGGTGTGTGTGCGCGCGCGCTTTTACCCTCTGTGTGTGTGTGTGTGGTGTGTGTGTGTGCACCTTTACCCGCTGTGTATGTGGTGTGTGTCTGTGCCCGCCTTTACCCTTTGTGTATGTGGTGTGTGCGTGTGTGCGCCTTTACCCTTTGTGTATGTGGTGTGTGTGTGTGTGCGCCTTTACCCTCTGTGTATGTGGTGTGTGCGTGCGCACCTTTATTCTCTGTGTATGTGGTGTGTGTGTGTGTGTGCGCGCCTTTACCCTCTGTGCATGTGGTGTGTGTGTGTGTGTGTGTGTGCGCGCGCCTTTACCCTCTGTGTATGAGGTGTGTCTGTGTGTGCGCCTTTACCCTCTGTGTGTGTGGTGTGTGTATGTGCACCTTTACCCTCTGTGTATGTGGTGTGTGTGCGCCTTTATCCTCTTTGTGTGTGTGTGTGTGTGTGCACCTTTACCCTCTGTTTATGTGGTGTGTGTGCGCCTTTACCCTCTGTGTGTGGTGTGTGTGTGTGCACCTTTACCCTCTGTTTATGTGGTGTGTGTGTGTGTGCGCCTTTACCCTCTGTGTGTGTGTGTGTGTGCGCGCGCCTTTACCCTCTGTGTGTGTGTGCGCCTTTACCCTCTGTGTATGTGGTGTGTGTGTGTGTGCGCCTTTACCCTCTGTGTATGTGGTGTGTGTGTGTGTGCTCCTTTACCCTCTGTGTATGTGGTGTGTGTGTGTGTGCGCCTTTACCCTCTGTGTGAGTGGTGTGTATGTGTGTGCGC
>JABFEB020000016.1:12328197-12347217 GCA_019775895.2 Stomatorhinus ivindoensis | reverse complement strand
GGTGTGTGAGTGTGCCCTGTGATGGGCTGGCCCCCTGTCCAGGGTTGTTCCCTGCCTTGTGCCCATTGCTTCCGGGTGGGCTCCGGACCCCCCGCGACCCAGTAGGATAAGCAGGTATAGAAAATGGATGGATGGATGGATGGATCAGCGCTGGAATGAAACTGGATGTTATGGCTTTCTTTGAACTTTCGTACCTGTACCGTGCCGACAATGAATGAGACTAATAATTGCCTTGGGAATATTTAACCATTAACAATGATTACAAGACTGCTATAACCGCAGGACCATAGAAGCAGACTGAAGATTTAGAAATATCAAATAATGTATTTTGTATGTTCAACCATCTTGAGACAGAAGACCAAAGACTGGCAGGAATTTTGCCAAAGTCACAGCATCATTGTATAAGTATGAACGTCAAATTGCGTATTAGCTGTTCAATCATATTCCAGAATTTTTTGAAAGACGATTTCATGGTTTGTCACAGATATATGGTTCTTAATAACATCTGGATTTAGAAGTAATAATCAGATTAGGTTTTAAAAATATGGGTGGAATACCGCCAGGAAGTCTTTAAGCTGGATAAAGTTAAAATAAAGTTATAGCAAGTTTTTCTAGAAATCATATGTTTAATTTTCATTAATTGTGTGGGAGTACCTGAGCTAGTCAATGGTTTCATGCAAAACATACCACTACTCCCATCGCTGTCGGCTAAATCTGAAGTCAGATGTTATCAGTTTTATTAATAAAGAAACTGGAAATTGACTTTTCCATTAATATTATATGGCATATTAACTGGAAAGTCAAAATCTTTTTTTTTTTTTTAGATCTAGTGATATTATAAGGGTCTCCCTACTATAAGAGGAAAATACGCGAAGCTTGAGGTACGTAGGGCTTGCGGGAAATCCGCTGATGAGCCATGAGTCTTTGGTGCAAAAAGATATATCTTCAGGAGTATTCCTGTGAAAGTTCTGTTCTGAAGAAGATGACAGTACTGCGAAGATAGCCTAGCACATGATTATATAAGGCCTTAGTCTTTACAGAATGAGTTTCTCCATGGGTCTGAAGAAATGTGCATAAATCATAGAGTTATCATCCTGTCTCCACCTGGAGCTTTTCTATCCACACTGGAGTGGTGTTGCTAAGCGACTTAAAGGAACAAACAGAGTATAATTCCTTGGCGGAAAGCCGATTCGAACCATGTACAATTACATTGCGGACCCATACTGTGAGATTCACTGAATATCTGTCAGTTTCCAACGCAGCAAAAGCATTGTAATTACTGTATAATATACAGAGATGCCATATCAATGAAAATATGCCATTGATTCCATACTGAAACATATGGTCTTCCAGATGTAAACAGTCAGTTGCAGACGCCCTTTTATTTTAGACTTTTAAATGCAGACACCAATAAATAGCTGTGATTTATTAAAATATGACATTTATATGCTACTGGGTTACTTCTAATAATGTGAAGTGTCTGCCGCATTAATTTTGTCAGCCTCCATTCTAATAATGTGAATCTAATAATCGGAATTGAATAATCTACTTCCAGTAAATTTGGGTAATGCTTAGGACATAGTCGACCTCCAGAAATACCTTTAGGAACTGACCTTGAATTTTTATATTTCCTTTGGATGCACCGTCTTCGCGGCAGCCTTGTTAGTTTAAAGGGATTGCACTGGTACTTGCGCAGAATATTAATGTCAGTCAGCACTTAACCGTTGCAACAGAGCATAGTGTGGTATGTTGATAAATGCCCCCACTGGAATCATTATTTCTCTTTACAGGGAGAAAAGCAAAAACCCAAGCAATGGACACTTAAGAAGCAGACCAGTAACACAAGTAAACGCTCGTCGATTAACTGGACAGAAAAACAAGTCCCATTCTCATCTTTTGTTCGTCTCATTTCATTTTCCATTTCATTTTATGTATGGCGGGAGACGTGAATGAAGGTCATCAAAATCTCGAATGGCATTGAAATAATCGCTATTTAAGAGAACAATCTAAATCATTACTCTGAAGCCATGGCAGCACGGCGGTAAGCAGTCTGCATGTCCATGCTCTCACCTTCTATTCAGACTGACACCTCTGAGCATCGATTCATCAGCCCATAGAGGCTATACGGATTAGCGTTATTATTGACCTGCATAACAAATTACAGATAAAGTATATAAAGTTACAGTATGTTTGTTTATCTAGAGTGCTGGCTTATTGCTGTCCGATGTATGTAAAGCTCACCCAATATGTGGACTTAAACCCGCGCGCCTGAAATGAATACCCACCTACATTGCAGGTCAAAAGTTTGCCGGTATAGTTTCTTATGTTTGATGAAGTTAAATCAGTGCCAATACAAAAAGAATGTAAAACAATCCAATGGCAAAAGGAATTATTGCATTACTTTTGTTATGTACAAATACACGAACTCTTTAATTAAAATTGCCTTTAAAGTGATTACAGCTGAAAAAACTCTAGGCATTCTATTTTATAATGTGTTGTAGGAGCCATATACTTCAGCGTTGTTTTGACACGACATGGCATGCAGTGAACTGTGCGTCTGTGCAGGCTCCTCAATGCAAACCTTTTCATTTATTTTTATTCCACTCACTGTCCACGACTGGCTGACATAAATGTAATGCCGGGGGATTGGTCAGTAGGATCACGATTAATTATGCACGGCACCGCACTTTACATAGTGTACATTTAATATACGTATTCGTGTATTTCTGTTAATAGAAAATATTATAACTGTGTAATATGACATAGAATGCGTTAGAGTGCAACTGTTGTCAAATCTATATCTTCCCTGTCAGTGCCGTTGCTAGTATTAAACCAGAAGTGGTTGGTAATAAAAGATCTGTCGTCTTCCTTATGAAAATAACTTGCATGCTCACCACATTACATTTATGCCTATGCGAGTCTGCTGCATTTGAAGTGTGCATTCACATTTAAGGTATTTTTTTTGACCTACAAGTGATCTGGTGATTTGGCTGTGTAGCCAATTTGTCTTTGTGTCAACGAATTGCTTCATCTTTCATCCATCCATCCACCCATCCATCCATTTTCTATACCCGCTTGTCCTGTGCAGGGTCATAGGGTCCGAAGTCTCCTTCATAGGGAAGTTTCTAGCTGTTGACTAATATACGTATGGTGACTAATATACGTAGGGTGACTAATATACGTATTCGTGTATTTCTGTTAATAGAAAATATTATAACTGTGTAATATGACATACAATGCGTTAGAGTGCAACTGTTGTCAAATCTATATCTTCCCTGTCAGTGCCGTTGCTAGTATTAAACCAGAAGTGGTTGGTAATAAAAGATCTGTCGTCTTCCTTATGAAAATAACTTGCATGCTCACCACATTACATTTATGCCTATGCGAGTCTGCTGCATTTGAAGTGTGCATTCACATTTAAGGTATTTTTTTTGACCTACAAGTGATCTGGTGATTTGGCTGTGTAGCCAATTTGTCTTTGTGTCAACGAATTGCTTCATCTTTCATCCATCCATCCACCCATCCATCCATTTTCTATACCCGCTTGTCCTGTGCAGGGTCATAGGGTCCGAAGTCTCCTTCATAGGGAAGTTTCTAGCTGTTGAAAAGATCTGGGGCTAAGTGAAGTTTAACTGGGATTTGACTTTTTTTTAGAAGGAAGGAAGATTAGCATCGTGACTAAAATAGGAGGGGTTAGGCTTAAAATACTTTGGGCTGTAGCCCTGGGTGATCAGACCTAACGACGCCCTTGTTCCTTCATCTTCCTTCTTCGTGAAATAGCTGTTAGCTTATTTTCAATTGACATTTCTCTTTAAGCAAGAACGTTACAATGTAGAGTGCTCAAAAATTTCAGACCGGCAGTGCATGTAACTGACAATTTCTTCAGTTCCAAGAGCTGGTCCCGTCACGTCTTGTCATTTCTGCTGCTGCATATTAGGTACACACACATTTTTGGGAGGCAGAGTCCTTGAATAATGTACATGTTATCTAAGCAACACTTTCAGTGTCATGTTTTTAAGTCCTAAAGGAGTACTTAATTATCCAGCCATATCCAGAGCCGTTATGAATTAGCCCCTATTTTTGTTCATGTTCTAGGATAAAAAAAATGCAGGTCAGTGGTTGGACTTCAATCAGAGAACGTCCTAGTTGCTGGATGTGAACAAAGCCCTGCTTTCTGGGGACATTTAGAGAGAAATACCTTGTCCGTTGAGACCTGAAAAGAGCTTGAATCTCTTTTCAGATGATCTCACTATCTAATGTAACTATCTGATTGTTTTGCCATTCTGGTATGTAAGAATAAATAAGGCTTTGAAATACTTCAGGGCAAATGTTCACTGCTTTTTGCTTGGGCGGAGAATTTTTTTATTTTTATTTTTTTTAGTTGACAGTCAAAGGTGACATTAAGAAAACAAGAAGCTCCTACAAGAAGGTTAAGAGTCTCCAGCACTTTTGTACTTATCAGTATTATTAGGCTAATCAAGAATGATAGCTCAGTTCACCTGCCGCTCTATAGATCTCAGTCAACGACAAGTGTATACTTTCACTGCTTCTTCTTTTGTTACCAAACAAAATGTATGTATACTGTCATATATAATTAAGGGTGACTTAATGGGCTGTTGGTCATTTATCTGAAACGTCTCATTTGATCATAGTAGTAGACTTTTTAGGTAATACAACCCCCCTCCCCCCAATAATCATGTTTCCTTATAATAATAATAATAAATAATAATCAATCCTTTATTTATCCCCATGGGGAAATTCCTTTTTATGCCTCCCTCAACTTGCTCTTTGTAGAGCAAGCTGTCCGCAAGGGGCAGCCACCCGTAGCGGCGCCCAGGGTCAAGGGCCTTGCTCAAGGAGCCACAGACAGGCTGGGTTTGAACCAGCGACCTTGTGATTACAAGCACACAGGCTTAGCCTACTGAGCCACATGCTGCCCCCCAATGGGGAGGAGACCCCATCCCCTCCGATGTTCTGACCAAAGTTATGGTTAGATGTGGCAGTTTTTGTCTTTTCCTTTTGTGGCGATCACAGGTCTCAGGTGAGTTTGACGGAAAGGACTGAGTACGTGTTAAGTTTTATCTCCCAGTCAATCCGCGCGTTCGGACCCAGCTCGTCGATACACCCGGCCACATACGACGTGGCTGCCAATCAAACTAAGGTTTCCTACCTCCTTCAATGAGTCTATTAATCAGGCATGTAATAGACTGAATGTTCTGTTATGGTCAGTGGGTGTTCCAGATGACACAAATGAAGTGGAGAACTCCATCATAACAAGGGGATTGAGTTCTCCTGAGGTAATTATATAGACCTCTGAATCTTTTTTTAATGTCATACAACAGTCAGGCACTAGTTTAGAAGAGCATTACTGCACAACAGAATTGAGCTTAAAGGGTTCTATCTTACACCAATTTTGACTTTCTTGTGCCCTCTGGGATTGTCTTCCGTGTTTTCTTGTGCACACGTGCTGAACACAGGAGTGGATAATGAGGTTAACATGAAACAAAAGAGTATATAGGGTCTAAAAACAATATCCAAAGTGCAAATGGGAAATGATTATGTTTAATACCTTCCAGTTAAAAGGTAACAACTTTTAAGAACTTTGTGTTTGGAGACTACTTAATTTCAATATCAGTCTTTTTTTAAATAAAAGTCTTTCTAAGGGTTAAAAGAAATGCAGTTAAGTATGTGATCCCACTTGCATTTATGGAGGCATGTTTTTGTTAAAGAACAATCACCACTGCAGATACATGTATAAGCATTTTTTATCTTGGTTTTTTGTGGGTTTGGTTTGAAGCCCAAAAATAGCGAATGTGCTTCTGTGTTGCCTAAACAGAGTAGACCTCTGAGAGCAGGCATACGTAGCATAGCACACCGTGTTGTAATTCATCAGCGAAACATCATCTGGTCCTGGGTCAACCTTAGCTTCCAGCTTTAGTGAAAGGCCTTGACGTGGATTTCATCTGAAGAATATGTAAGCGCAATTTTTCAGATAACTCAAAATAAACATTCTTCAGAAACAAAGTACTTAGTCTTTCATTTTTGACAAACCCAAAGCACTGATTCAACTCAAAATGCTTGCACTTATTTTTTTAATATTGCATTTGGATGACAAAGTAGCGAGGTCTGTTTTAATAAGTTTGTGCTTTTAAATATCTATTTGCAGTCTTGCACGTCAGTCTGTCATTTTTTGAAGTGTAGATTTTATAGAGATTATATATTTTTCATTACCTTTTTTTTTAATCAGCAAAACTCAAGTTGAAATGCACTCTTTTGCAAGCTAGGCACCTTTATTATAATAAGAAAACGCTGATACACTGAATTCACTGCCATTTAAACCCTTCCAAACTTATTACATAAACTTTTCATCCCATATATCACAGAGCTTTGCCGTCTGAATAAGGGAGACATCAATACATAACGTTTTCTGTTTGCTTTGATCAGGATTTAAACATTCTGTGGCAGGAGGAAGCTGGGAATTCTTCGTGAGGTACATTTTTAACAATTTTCACAATTCGCAGCATAATCCTCAGTCCTCATAGTCTCTTCTTCTCACCTTAACTCCCCTGAAAAGTGACACATGGAAGGATGGGCTTGCAGCTCATGTCTGGTCTGCAGTTTATGTGGAGATTAGAGAAACTCGTGCTAAATTTTGTGATGAAGACGGAGAGCTTGCCGATTAGCGCGAGGCATATGGGACATTGTTCTAAGACACTGCGTGCGTGTGCATCCAGGTGCATGCTGGGTGTAGACTGCAGGCTGAGCTTGTGGCTCAATTAAAAGGCAGCTCTGACACAAAGGCCACCACTGTCTTCAGCTGCTTATTCAGAGCATTCACCCGCACCATGCATATGGATACACATGTCATGTACAATATCTGCTGTAGGTTTGATTTCATTTACCAGCTTGGGACCTGGGAACGCAGGGACACGTGAACCTGCGAGGAAGTGGAGGCCTTGTTTCAGCATTCAGCCAGTAGATAGTGGATTCCAAGACAAGAGTAAAATGCACATTTCAATATTCGCTCCACAAGTATTTCTTAGCAAGACTTTTTCCCCTGTTCAGTATTTCTTGTTATTTTCAAAAAGCATTAATTCATTATCTGACACGCTTCATGAGTGGTTTGGTATGGTGTGCCTGCTTTTGAGTCATATTTAATTATTGTATAAGATATCAAGTAGCAATGCAAATAATATAAGTAAGGAAATATATTTGTAAGCTAACGATGTGTCGTGACCAGTGGGATGAAGGACGTGGGAGCTGATTTACGAACAAGCAAAAAGCACTTTATTAAACTTAAAAGGGGAAAATGGGAAATCAACAGAATGACAAGGGACCCAAATGGCAGCATGGTAGCACATCGTTAATGACAGATCCACAGGCCTCGGAAGAACTTACTAGACCAGAGGTTGCCAATCTTATCCACAAAAGACCGGTGTGTATGCAGGTGTTTGGGATAACCTGTAGGTCTTCTGTTCAAACCCAGGTGTGAGGACTCTTCAGCTAATCAGTCCTCTAATTAGTAACCTAATTAGGGAGTTGCAGCGAAAACCCCCATACATCCTGGCCCTTTGCGGATAAGAGTGGCCACCCCTGTACTAGTCTAACGAGGGAGCAAACAGGAGGCAGCTGGGATTGCTTAACAAAAGGGCTGGATCAAGTGGTAAGACAAAGAAGCTCCAGGTGAGTTTTGCCAGGGAGGCGACAGGAGGGGCAGATAGGCAGATTGTGACACAATGGCTGTAGAAATTGTAGTTGCAAAATAGCTATGAGAGAAATTTGGAGCTACGGGCGGCTATGAGAGGAAGCTGCAGGCTGACAGTGGCTATGAAGGATTAAGGTAAAGCAGTGTTTCCCAATAATCTGGTCCTCGAGGGCCCACGTTGATCCATGTTTTTGTTCCCTCTCAACTCCCTGCTAGATGGTTCACATTTTTGCTTCCTTCCCGGCTCCAAGGAAGATGTGGACTGTCTGTGGGTCACCAAGGACTAGACCGGGAAACGCTGACCTAAAGGATCTGGGTGGCTAGAAGGAGGAGACTGAAGGTACATGGTCAGAATAGTTACGGGAAAAAGTGAAGCTGAAGCTGCAGGTTGGAACGGCTGTGAGAGATGCTTCTGGATTGGAGGTCTGTATGAGGATGATTGGAATGTCTGTGAGAGATGCTTTTGGGTTGGAGGTCTGTATGAGGATGATTGGAATGTCTGTGAGAGATACTTCTGGGTTGGGGGTCTGTATGAGGATGATTGGAATGTCTATGAGAGATGCTTGTGGGTTGGAGGTCTGCATGAGGATGATTGGAATGTCTATGAGAGACCGCTTGTGGGTTGGAGGTCTGCATGAGGATGATTACCAATAAATACTTTATGAACCGTAGTGAGATCGTCCCAATAGGCTGTTCATGCAAGAATTTTACCTGTACCTGAAATCATATTAACAGTACAAGAAACATGAGTGACTAAACTATTAGACACAGTACTGAACATATGTGGTGCCTTATTACGCTGCATTAATGTATGCACATCGGTAATCATGACTAGAAATTAGCTCTTACTTGAGTATTTTAGTCATTTTGTGGCTAAAACCATCCTGAGCTCCAGCAGCTGGTTAGGAACATTGGTTTAATATGCGTTGCATAATTTTCAAGCTCAAAATCACTTCTTTTTGAAAGATTTTTCCAATTTTTGATTTATAGATTCTGTTAATAAAATGAAAAAGTGGAAAATTGGTTGTAATTTCAATTGAATGGAAGAGTCATAAATGCATCAATGAGATGGATGTTAAGACTTGTGGAATATTTCACTGACTGTACATACATTATGCTCTGAAAAAGTGTGGGCTAGCTATGTAATGCAGTTTGAGTTATTTCTGTTGAAACAGTTTCTTAATTCCAACAAGTATATTTTTGTGATTTGATTAATAGACATCAGCCTCTGTATAGTGATGACAGATAATAATGATTCTCACTACCCTTGGAGAATTACAGCTATTTATCCTACTGTTCATAAAGAAGCTAATTTCACTGGGATACGTTACTCCATGAATTATACAGTTGCTTGTTTGTTTTTGCTTCTTAGGATTGACCCATAGCCACTGACAAATAACTCTGCATCAGTGAATTTTTCATCCTGTCTCAGATTTAGGTTTCATCTGTGGCTTTTGGTCTCTGTTGCGAACACAGATTTGTACCAACTTTTATAATTATGTACGATATACAGTTTGCTTCAAGCTAATATGTAAAAATCCATAATGAAGACTCGTGTGAATTAATACTGACATACATCTGCATTCTTTGGCATGCTGTCGCCTGTTTAGTGGGAACAGGTTTTAAACAATGGCATCATTTCTTTCATGAGCAGTACTCTCCGTAAAGGCGGATATAATTCTTATAAACCCATTGGTTTAATGGGCACCCTGATTGAATTCCTGCCAGCATTTCCATTACTCTCAGCGGTTTTATGTTAAAGGTATGGTTATCATGGTAGGATTATCACACACTACAGAGCTATGAATTGTTTAATTCCAGTACCATTAAAATATGACACAAGTGTCCTTAAAAACTATATGATGTGGATGACTGGGGAAAAAAATGTTAATCTTATTTTTCTGAGCAGGTTTCCTTTTATTATTTATTTTTTTATTGTTTTAATACTGGATGGTATTTCCTGCAGCCTCATGAATTTCTGTTTAATTAAGCTTGGTTCTGTTTTGAAAAAGTGTGATCCCCTATGTGTGTGTGGGGGGGGGTGTATATGTTATATTGTGGAGACCAAATAAAAGCCTTTTGTTTCGGCGTTGTGGGTGCCACTGTTTTGGTCCCCACGCGGGAAACTCAATTTTATAAACATCTGTGACTGCAATCAAAAAAACTAAAAAGTCTTGCATTTTGTTTGGTTATTCATGGTTAAGGTTATTTGTTGCGGTTAGGGTTTTTCCCAAAGAAATGAATAGATTGCCCCCAAAAATATTTGAATACAAATGTGTGTGTATGTGAGAGAAAGAGAGAGAGAGCCCATCTGGATCTCTTTGAGAGACTCTGTCTCTGAGACTTGCTTGCAACATCCCAGTGGTGTTGGCATTGCCAGTTCAATTATGCCACACTGGTATCACTCTGCTCACTGAGGCTGGTTTGGTATCATTTGGCTCTTTAAAGCTACGTCCAGCTGCACAGTGAATTACTGTTGACTTCCCCAGCTCACTGAGGCTGGTTTGGTATCATTTGGCTCTTTAAAGCTACATCCAGCTGCACAGTGAATTACTGTTGACTTCCCCAGCTCACTGAGGCTGCATTGGCATCCACCAGCTCTCCAAATCAACGCTAAATCCGTGCTGATTTACATGCTCACTGGAGATATGTTGACACCCCCCATACCCCAACTCCAATTGGATGCTAAAAAACAGATGTTAAAGCCGTGCTGATCCCCCCCATTCGTTGGAGATGCGGTGGAGTTCCCTGCTTTCCAAACCAGTAATGAGGTTGTGTTGATTCCCCAACTCTCTGAAGCTGTGTTGGAATCGCCAGTCGCCAACCCCGGGGTGAACAGTCAGAGGGGACACGTGTACCGCCCACGACGCCGGGTGCATGGCAGCCTGACATCTCTATTATAACACCCAGCAGATTATTTATTTTCTCCTGCAATGTCTTCCATTTCTGTCTGTTCTTATCTGCTTTTATATTCCCACTCATTTGCCTCGACCTTGCGTACCTTCTGGAGATGTTTTTCCACCATGCAGAATAAAATCTTGGATTAAAAAAAAGAAAAAACCGCTGCAGTGTTTTTGCTCTTCATCCGCTGAATTGAGCAGATTTCATGGCAAGAGGTTAAAGACCATTTTATGTAAATAAGCTGGCAAACAGATTTTGCATAACATATAAAACACTGCATGTGCATATTTATATTTGCATGAAGCAGAGAAAATGTCATGTAGGTGTTGGAGAATCAGCATTACTAGCATGTAAGGTGCATCGTATTTGTTATTACAAATTTGCCTTTATAATAATCGTACCCAGTTGTGATGGCTTTGTATTGTTATTATATGTTCATAGACGTCACATGACCTTCACATTTCACTATGGGATTGTGGCACCATGGAAAGATTAACCAATGTCACGAGCAATGACATCACGTCATTTTCTTTACCACTGTGTGTGTGTGTGTGTGTGTGCATACGGTTGCTAGAAAATCTTTTTTTTCTGTCAACTTTTCAGTTAGTCCGATACCATCTCGGATAGAAGCTGAAAACTTCCATGTCATTTTGCTGACATGACAACTGCCAGTCTTTATGTTCTCCTTTGGATTTCAGAGATAATGTTTTTCATCAGTGGAGGTCTGCTTCACTGAAAGTCAAGACTTGATTACAATTTGCAGTTAGATGTCTAGAATACTGGCTAGTCAATAAGAATGCAAGACCAAGACTGAGGTGCTTTATAATAAAAGCTTAATTGTGCCTACAGGCATTAAACTGAAGGAGATGCTCAGCTAATGAGCGTTTACAACATGTCGCAGGTATCGACTTGCGGGTATTTCGGAAGTGTACAGCCGGAAATACCATTAGATATTTAGTAAAGTTTCTGCACTTGCATAGAAGTTAAGTTTAAAACGACAAATGTGCAAACTCAGGAATGTAATTACAACAGCCCCAAACAAGAGAATTAAAATTCAGCTTCTGTGTGTCAGGGGACCCATGATCTAGTTACACAGTGCTATAGAGCTGTGTTTACACTAAATTACAACATTTATAATTTTACCAGATGTATTAAAGGGCCCCGGATTTAACAGTTGGATTTCATTCATCCTTCTCAGGTCTAATATTTGCAAAAACTCATTTAAAAAGGTCCTCAGTGTTTTATATAAAACGTCAGTTTTAATACACTTTGAATAGAAGATTAAATCACCATTTAAGCTCGCTGCTCCATCTCTAACCACATTCAATAAAATTTAATCTTCTCAATTATTTTATCCAAACTATATTATGTTCAGGAATTAGTGTGTACCCACACCATCTATAAAATAATAGCAAAAATGATGATTAGCTTCTCTTCACCATACAGAGGAGATGTGGAGTGCCTTAAAAGTGTCACGCCGGCACGCGGGCGAGCGCACAAGTGGCAGGTGCCTTCTGGGACGCTCGATGTAAACGCGTGTGACAGACGAGTGAAATGCAATGAAGCTTGCAGACAGTGTGTAATCGACCATCCCAAATCCAATGTGAATGTTTGTTAACCGTACAAACAAAATAAAACACCTTCTCCTGAATGAACAGGCGTATTTAGTTAGCGACTATATTTAGTTTATTATTTCGTTTGTGCCGATTTTTTTTTTTAATAGGCCAAACCACAAAATGTGAATTATTCGTACCTACCCTTTCCTAATGTAAATGTCACCCTATTTCCATTATCCAAGCTTTTATACTGTGTGTGTGTGTGTGTGTGTGTGTGTGTGTGTGTGTTTGGCTTCAGTTTATATTACTTTGTAGGTACCAAATGTCCCCCACAATTTAATAAAAAAACTGTTTTTTAATGTTGTGGGGACCATTCTCAGGTCCCCACAAAAATCTGTGAATGCAATCAAAAAAGTAAAAATGCGTATATATATATATATATATATATATATATATATATGTGTGCGTGTGTGTGTGTGTGTAATTCCCCACTTCATTTAATAGCATAATAAAGGTGTAATTCATGTGCACTCCCTGATTCTCCTTGCTTCCCAGGGTTCCGTACAATAAACAGAGAACGACTTTGGAACCCGGATCCTGATGGTACAGTATAACATCATCCTGAAATTAATTGTGTAAATGCCCGTTTGCACTTGCTTGTGTTTACGTGCGAGGCCAACAGGTCAAGGAAAAGGACAAGGATATGCTGCCCCTCGCACTTAAACTAAAGTGCTATCAGACAGAAACACTGACCTGCTCAGTCTCAGATAATGTATCCCTTTCATTAAAAGAATCAAATTAACATAACTCAAACCTACTGTGTAGGGTAGCTATCAGAAATAAGGCGTAACGCCTTCTGTCTTCACTATTCATTTAAATTAAGCATTTGCTGGTTCAGGTTTACTGCCCAGAATAAATCCACAATGGCAGTGGGGTCGCTGGTTCCTAAACGACTACAAGATCCAAATTAATTTAAGGCATAACATTAAATCTGAGTGAAGAAGAAACAGGGAAATCAAAGTTTTTACAGGATGCCCTTAGGATACAGCTAAAGGTAAAAATGCTCTGCTCTAATACGAGAGAGCAGGAAGATTAAGCAAAGGAAGACGGAAAAAGATTAAAGAAATTGTCTTCTGGCTGATAATAATCTCGAAAGACAAGAAATTGAAGATGAAAAGACAGACGGGATGTGAGGACTGTGAAGACGAAAAGAATAGCGAGGAGAGTCTGCGAGGGTCAGCCTTTCACAGGCCATGCATCATCAGGAGGTCAAGAGGTGGATCTGCAGAAAGCATGGGATGTGAGCGGCAGGGATTTGGCTGAGCCATGGAAACCCATCATGTATTGAAGAAATACGAAGTGATGTGAGTGGGGTTCACATCTCATGTGTGTCCGTCCATCCCTCCATCTGTCCATCTTCCATAACCGCTTGTTGAATACAAGGTGGCATTGAGCCTGCAGTCTACCCCAGGCAGTGCAAGGTTCCTGGCTGCGGACTTCCTGGATGGGATGTGTGACGTCCATCTAATCCCTTGAAACTCTTTGTCTCCTTTACAGAATCATATTTCACTGTTCAAAGGTGAAACTGTTAGTCATCAATCATCCTGGAGCATTTTTTCCCCTGTGTTGGAGATATTGAGATATGCCCGTCAAACCTACAACCCGTTTCATTCTCACAAATCAACCATCAGTGATGTCATCTGATTTGTAGGCCGTCAGCGGGGAAAGTCGAAACGCCAGACAGTACACCTCTTGGACTCTCTCCTCCCCAAATGCGCGCTCTCACACTGCTTCATACAGACACCATTCTGCAAATATGTTCGTACGTCTAACCCTAATGTAGACCTGCAGTCAAATGATGGATTGTCACATCTTTAGCTCTTTATTACTGAGTCCCAGTCAAATGAACGTAAAGGTTATTGATATGTTTAGTCTCAATTACCACACTTAGTTTCCTACTTGTGCAGAACAAAATATATGTGCAAATAAAATTTGCATGCAGAACTTTATCTAATGCTACATAGGGTCACCAGACCATGTCTTTTTCACATACTTTTCACATAAATTTTGGGACCAAAAATGCCTGAAACGTCCTGGATTTCTTTTTTTTCATGTTGGCATTTGCTTTTTACAGTCAATATACTTTCTGTATGCATATCTGTGTCGCTTTGACGCCTCACTTTGCGCCCTACTCATGGTGTCCTCTTTTTCGCAAAGCAAAATATGGTCAGCCCAATGTGATAAATCCCCAAAGTCATTGGCAAAGCTATTCCACACTCAGGAGATCGCATCCATTACTGCAGCCTTGTCATATTCCTGCTGCCCTCTGCTGGTTGTTTTTACAAGTAAAACACAGGAAATGTGTCACCTCTTGTACCAACACTAAAAACTTTTCTAATGTCTTTTATTTTACCTCAGTTAAAAAAAAATCAGTGTAAAATATAATGATTTAATTTAGCCGTCTTCTATACAAGCAAAGATGATGGCTTTACACTGTGGAAATTGCATGCTTCCTGTATTGACGCTGTGCGCCATTAACTGAACTACAGAAACAGAAATAGATTACAGAAGTGTTGACTTATCATGTATGTGTCATTATTGATTGCAGGTCGAATTGACAATGCTATAAACCTTTCACTTTTAAAAGGCAGTTATACAGCCTGACCACAAGATTATTAGTTTTCATATATGTTTTCCATCTTATTTTACTACCGATAGTAATTTAGTCTTCTCTTTGTGGGATTTTTTTTTTGATTCTGTGCATTTTAGCTTATATCAAAAGAAGGAACAATTTTAAGAGGCGGAAGCATGATTCCTAGCTGCATAAATGCAATCCCTAGCCTCGGTGTACACAAAGCACAATTCTGCCGAAAGCCCTAATGAAAACAAGAACAGATTTATTGCTTTTTACTCAGGAAGCTCAGGAAGCAGAGTAATGTGTGCTTCAGGGTGCCATCCACAAATAAACAGCGCTGCAATTTTCCTAAGTGGCTGTACTAGTGGATCTGGATAAATCCGGGTCTTTTGGGAAAACCATTCCAAACGGCTATTTTAAGACCTGTCTCAGCAAATTGAAAATAATATATGAACTGATCTTTTTGTTAGTCGGTGTGTGCTTCCAAATGAAGGCAAACAAAATGGTAATCTCTCTCTGTGTATAGCATATTTATCCTGACTGAAAAGACCTATCATTCACAATATCTGCTTTTCAGGGATTGTATGGCTTTCAGGGGGTGATGTCATGCCACACAGCAGATGAAGTCGCAGTGCCCCAGCTCGATCGTCGCGTGCTTCTCATAAAGGCTGTGCGCTCTTCTCTAATGTGTGTGAGCTTCTGCTCTGGGTTCCCCAAAACTCTCCATGGAGAATTCACTAAGAGAAGAACCTTGAAATAGAAGGTTTAATTTTCTGGATTATTATGGGATGGTCACATCGCTGTTCGAAAAAGAAATCCTAGATATCAGTTTATTTGATGTTGACATTTAAAGTAGAAATCAAATCGAACATCATAAATGTATTCCTGCAATAGAACTCAAACAAGCTATCAAAAGAAATTCACAATAGCTGTTTATTCCGTGCCAATAAATATGTCAGACCAATCCCATTAAATAGGTTTTCCTGTCATTAGAATGAAAGATTAGCGTGTGAAAAGGCTATTTAGAAGGTCGTCCCTGGCCTCCCGCTCAGTGTTAAGTTCACTCTGTCGGGCTCTTGCGATGTTTGCCGTTAAATTGATGCTTCCGGCTCAGTACTCTTGATATCGCTCCAGAATGCCGATAGATCACAGCAGACACAACATGTCCAACGTGGCTGCAGTCTACTGCCTCTGGAGGCTTTGAACAGCACTGGGGCTAATCACTTTATTGAACACAGAGACTGAAAAAGTATCCGCAAAGGACCCTGCAGCGCAGATAGGACATAAAATTAATTGGAATCAACTACAGGGCCATATTACATTAATTTAATCTCTGTTTGTGTTTTGTTGCTCATTCTAAGCCTTGTCTCAGGCATTTTTCAGCCTCCGAATAATCCCTGAAGCTGAAGAGTGGCAGTTCATTTGGAATGAATTTGATGTTGCATTGTTTGAGATGTTTTTTTTCCTGAAGGAGCATTCAAATTAATACATGTAGAGTGTATGGAAGTGATATTACTGAGATGTGTGTGAGGGGGGGGTGTATATCTTACATTGTGGGGAACAAGTGTCCCCATAATATGATAAAAAACAGTTATTTTGATGTTGTGGAGACATTTTTTCAATCCCCACAAGGGGATACTCAATTTTATAGAAAAGAAACTGAAATTCAAAATGCCAAAAGTCTCATATTTTGTTTGGTTTTTTATGGTTAAGGGCTGGTTAGGGGTTAAGATTAGGGATTTACCCACAGAAATGAATGAAGAGTCGCCACAAAGATGCAATTACAAACCTGTGTTTGTGTGTTTGTGTGTGTGTGTGTGTGTGTGTGTGTGTGTGTGTGTGTGTGTGTGCGCGTGCTTGCGTGACACTTGTACAGATGCTCCTCTACTTACAAACTTTCATCTTACAAACTTTCAGACATACAAACCAAGAGGACCATAAGTCCAAATTGTGTTCATGGGGCTTCCGTTTCCTGTCTGCATCATAATTTCTTTTTTCTGTTCCTCCTAGTACGACAGTTTAATTAACCTAAATTGCTTAAACCTAATCAAATTAGTCTTTAGATCATACTCTTATTTGGAAATGCTGTGCCTTTCCTGTAGTTAATGGAACATTTGATTGTGGACTTCAATGTGTGTGAAGGATAGGGTAGCAGGGATCTGAAGTAATTTATTCACCTCCATCATGAGACGGCTGAGATCTTCTCTAATAGCATAAAAGCTCACCAAAATGTACGAGAAGGAGAAGGCTGCATGGTGAATGATAAGCAGCCAAAAGGAATGGTTCGTATTTTTGCTCTGAACTCTGTAGAACACTCAAGTGTATATTTCTAGAACTTTAATGTGGCATTACAGAGGTCATTCTCTAGTATAGTGCCATCAAAGGTTTTACTATTGATGATCCTTTTTATTGTTTATTTGAGACCATGACAACAGAAAAACACGTGGACGACCTTATATAATTTTAAAACAGTATTAAAAATCAATAGTGTTACTGTTTAGTGGTTCAATCTTAATAAAATAACAGTATAATTCCAGAGTATTCTTCCAGAAAATGGTAATATAAAAAATTTGTCATCAATATCTGAGAATTAACTTTTCACAGAATAATCATAACTTAATAAATGTACAGCACGTAGCTGGCGGTCGCATGCCTATAATTATGAATGTCATATGAAACACACCTGAATGCCTTGTGTTAGTGCTAAGCACTTGAACACTGTGATTATATATCATAAATAAAGTAATCTGAAACAAAGCTTGTCTGAGGTCCTGAATTAAGTCCATTTTCTGGGTTTAGCCTCTTTTCTATTGACTGCAGTAATTACTAAATGAGGAGAAGCATTGAGTGGCCAATATCTGGGTTTCTGTTTGTCTTTAATGAACTCAGCTTCAATGTTTCTTCAATCCCAGCACAATTCCATGTCATTTACCTCTCTGGTAGTGTGTGCGGACTATGATTTCATGCCCAGAAAGTCCAAACCAGCCATACAAACAGCTCGTGTCTCCTGCCTTTTTTGTGTATTGGGCAGGAAGGAGAACCTCTGAGAGTTCCAGAGACATACGAGGGCTTACATCTGAGCATGTCCTCCACAGACCGGGCCGACCTCAGCCCGGCTTCTGATTCAGAGCCGCTTGTCTCTGCAAACTGCTGTCGCTGGAATTCAGGGAAATAATAAAATAAAGGCTGACACGTTACCCTGGGGGGGCAGGTTACGTTTGAAAGAGGAGAGCTCTGTTTGTCATGATGAAATCACTGAGATAAATTGTCTGCTTCTACCTGTGATACAACACGCCTGTCTCTCAGATGGGGCCCTGCTCTTGTCCTCGGTGGTGACTTTGTGTCAATGAATTTATCAGATAACTGGAGGTCCTTCAGAGCATTTTGAGACCATGACAACAGAAGTCCACGTTGAAGAGCAGAGAGGCAGCGTTAAGGAAGAGTGAGTCAGTGCTGAGGTGGAAGGTTCATCTGCAATTCCTTTTCCCTCCTTTACTGCATTTCTGGCTAACTGTAAGTTTTCATTCAGTATATCACTGTTTTGTGAAACATTCTAGAACCTTTCCATCAAACAGATATACATGGCAAAACTGGCTTATAGGCCAATGGGACAGATTTGTAATGGTTATTCTGGTGTTTTGTAATTGTAGGAGAATCATTTTTGTCTTGTTTAACTTCATATTATTAATCATTTTCACTGCTATTTTGTGCTGAGATTATTTTTAGTATTGTCCATGTTGGAAGTAAAAAAAATACTAAAGACCACACATATAATCATTCTATAGTCTCAAAGGTTCCTGTTTTTGGTTAAAACAAAAAATAATAATAATAATTATGTGTACTTCAGAACTAGTCTCATAGCTGGTTAGTTATTAGTTAATCTGGTTTATTGATGCAAGATGGTCATTGTAAATTTAAATAGTGATTTTTTTATTCAAATAGAGAATCCTACGTAACTCTCTTGACAGATTATTAAATGGCATGTTTAACTGTAAAGTAGGCATAATTTAATGGCCATGAAATGTGTGATAAACACATCACATGTTCTGACTACAGCCATGCCAGCAGAAGCTTAGGTGAACTTTGAACCCAACTTGTGTGCTTCTGAGAATAAAAGCTAAAGTCAGACCCGACCCATAATGTTAGTGTGGAAGCCAAAGTCAGACCCGACCCATAATGTTACTGTGGAAGCTAAAGTCAGACCCGACCCATAATGTTACTGT
>JABFEB020000016.1:12249651-12267911 GCA_019775895.2 Stomatorhinus ivindoensis | reverse complement strand
TTTGAGTCCAGATTTGAAATGAGGAAATGAGTCCATGTTTCTAAGATGAGATGGGAGGGAGTTCCAGAGACGGGGAGCAGAGCGGCTAAATGCTCTGCTCCCCATTGTTGTAAGACGGGCAGGTGGAACAGACAAATATAATGAGGAAGAGGATCTGAGAGAGCGAGATGGAATGGAAACACTATAAGTCCAAATTGTGTTCATTGGGCTCCCGTTTCCTGTCCGCAACATAATTTTTTTTCCTGCGCACCAATTCCTCCTAGTATGACTTCTGGCCGCCACTCCTGCCACGCAGCAGCGTAGCGTCTGTACTCCCAGCATACTAGTTCTCTGTACTTGCGTATACCCTTAAAATGATGCTGAATAACGACTTAGGAGCATTTCAAGTTACGGACAGCCGTTCAGAACGTATCTCATTTGTAAGTAGAGGAGTATTTGTATAATTATTATTGTGGAGTCTTAAAGCTGTTCCTTAAGCACATTCCTGTGTGCTGTCTTCAGAAAGACACCATGTGTTTGAGTAAAATATCTCCCCGCTTGCTGTAATGGGAAGCCTTGCGGTGCTGGACGTTAAAATTTACCACAACATCCAAAACATACTTATTTTTCAATGCCTTTCTTCTCTCTGCCTTCCACACATAAAACATATTTTGACGACCATTATCATAAACTGCATCTTATAATAGATCCTGCGTAATAGTAATTATGATTTAATCGTATTTTTTTTTTGTTACTTTTTAATGAGGAAACTTCCCTACCCTTACATCACCTGGCTGCTGTAAATGCCCAAATGTGGTGTTAGGACTCAGAAGATCTTTAAGGCGGGGTTGTCCATAACTAATATTACACTTATATTAAAGGGGAAAATATTGGAAGGGAAAAACAAGCATTAAAAATGTTTCATATGTTCCAAATAAGTAGGACTGTGGCAGATTTAGTGTGATGCAACACAACAGGCAAATTCTTCCTGGAGCCCAATTAAACGGCTTCTAAGTGTGACTGTCTGGATTAAAGAAAGACTCTGGCATCTGTAGTCTAGTACTAAACACTGTGGGGTTCTTAAACTTGAATCCAGACCCAGTTGTTACATTGTTGTAGTTACATATAATTGCTTGTCCCTCGTAATTATTTCACATGATGGTTCTGTTGATATTTTAAAGATCCTGTGTTATGGTCTTTTTGTTTGTCTGCAAAGCCCCCAAGTGACTTCTCCCCCCACCGCAGATATCCCCAAAGTGCAGCGCTTGCAGGCCGTCCGCGCGGCTGTGCTGCTGTTGCCTGACCACCACAGGGAGGCACTGCAGACGCTGCTTTACTTCCTGAGTGATGTTGCCGCCGCCGCCGCCGACAACCAGATGACCTGCACCAACCTGGCTGTGTGCTTGGCGCCCTCTCTTTTCCACCTGAACACGCTGCGGCGGGACGGCTCCTCCACCAGGTAACTCTCATAGTGATGAGCAAATGAAGCTTCACGAACCATTTGCTGTATTGTTTTACCTCACTAGATGGTGCTCTTGGCTTGCTTTGGGGCATGCTTTGAGTCCTTTTTTGAACAGACAGCACCATCTAGTGGAGTCAAAAAATATATCACATGGTTCATAAGTATTTGCCCATCACTAAACTCTTCCCCACATCCCTAGACTGGACTCCTGCTCAAACAAGAACAGTCCCACTGTCGGGGCCCAAACACTCTTTAAGAATTTATCCAATGTGTAGGTATGGCTGTTGGACCAGGGTTATTGTTATTGTAAGGAGAACTAAATCTGTAACAGCTCATTTTTGTAAGCCAAAATAAAATATATGAAAAAACTAACAATAGTTACAAGTATTGCTTCAGAAACTGAAATAAAAAAATGAAATATCAGTTTTTAATGTTATTTAGCTAAAGTCATTATTTGATCATTTTTTAATTGCCATTTAATTAATAAGACCTGGGATATGCTTTGCCCAGTTTGGGTACAGTAGCATGTAATGTGCACTATATATTCATGCAAGATTCTCTAAAAATTGCAGACAACTTTCAATCTGTTCCTATAAATCAAAATACCAATACTTAAACTGAAAACAATATAATAAAAATTAAAATATTTAAGAAATATTTAAAATAAAGTGAACAAAATGACTAAATACTTTGAAGATGAATAAATCCACACTGGAGAGCTAGCTAATGCTAGACTAGATTTCAAATGAAAATAATATGAAAATTATAGCCAAACAAAACTACAGCTAAAAGCGGCCCTGGGGACCAAATTGTTTGTCCGTTATACGCAGAATTCCATTATATGCGAGTTTCTGCATGTTCTCAAAGGCGCACGGCTGGGACCAGTGGACCTCGTCCATCATAGATGATATTCCGTTATAAGCGAATCCACTTTAATGGAATTTTAACTGTATAACATGTATAGGACTGAGTGAATGAGATCGTAGCCTATTGAATTAAAGTTAAAGTAACAGGTCTCTATGAGCAGCTATAATGCAGCAGTAGAGGTCTGTAAATAAATGCTATATGATGTCAGGCTGCTCACCAGTTCTGTGTCAGTCGCAGGAAATGTCTGACTGGGTCGTTGTCTGCACAGGGTGCTGCAGCGGAAGCAGAGCCTGGGAAAGCCGGACCAGAAGGACCTGAATGAGAACCTCGCAGCCACCGAAGGCTTAGCCAACATGATCGCAGAGTGCAGGAAGATCTTCCTGGTGAGGCTTCCCCATCCCGTCCTCTTACTCAAAGGCCTGGTTTAGGAAATGCTAGGAAAGTCTTCAGACCGGCATCGCCTGGGCTTCAGGCAGCGTGTCACAGTACCGGATCTGGCCAGTTTATTTGTTTAAACGCAAGTTGAGGCTGAAAGAATTCGAACTGTTTAACCGGCAACAACCCATGACCTTCTGACCCTGTGACCTCATGACGTGATAAAGGACCATAGCCAGAAATCAAATTTGAGGGAGGGTCTGGAAATTATAGAGGGGTTCAAACGTACTTTATTACCCATCTACATGCCTGGGTCAGGAGCAAACATATAAACATATTTGGGGGGGGGGGGGGGACGTAGTTTTACTACATGGCTAAATGCCTGACCTGACACACAGAGTTACCCTGGAAACCGGTCAAAGTGTAAATACCATAAATGTTTTCAGTTTTGTGAAAATTTCCAAAAATGCTGAATATGCTCAGAATATATTGAGTTATTCTCTTTGAGTAGCGATAAGTATGTGGTGAATAAGGGAAAAGCTTGAAGAGCGGGAATTAAAAGGCGAGCAGCACTGTGACTTAGTGGATAGCGCTGTCGCCTCACCCCCCCCCCTCAGCGCAGGGTCCGGCTTCTCCTCCGACCGTCCTGGGGTCTGTCCCTGTTTGCCGAGGGTCTCCACCAGTTGCCCCACTCTCCTCCCACAAGTTAAAATTTAAAAAATAATGTTGAGGTGAATGAATGCTTTCTGGTCACTTATCCGAAGTATGTGCCTTCAAGTTTATATTTTTTGATGGACTGAAATCCCATCGTTGTCGAGTCAAATAAAGCGGCCTTTATGGCCATACCATCCGTAGGCCGTTAAACTGTGGCAGGAAATAACATACCCCCAGGACCGCGGCGGACATGCAAGCAATGCTTGGTAAGCGAGGGATTACACAGGACTTAAAATGCAAAACAGAGGACAGTGGAAAATGCAGGGCTGGACACAAAGGTTTATATATATACAGGTATGTGCATTTGTATTCGTTGCCAATAAATTCATGCCACATGCCTCTGGATACAGGCTTCAGTCCCCCTGCAAACCCTGCATTGATTAGACAGAAGACTTGCTTTGTGTACAGTTTTGTTCGTAAGTTCATCGTCTGCAGATTCCTGCTGGGGCATTCTGCGCCTTGAGTGCTGCTTTAAGATGAGCTTAATTAATTAGTTTTCTTGGAGCTATTGGCTAAATCAAATAAAACTGTAAGAAGCTTAGAACTTAGTGGTATATAAACAAATAAAGATTTTTTAAATGTTATATTAACTTACAATTTCATCTTTTATGGATGATATGGGTTGTTTAAAAGAATCTCTGATTAATTTGTTGTTCATTGTTCCTAAATGATTAAATATTTCATGATATATTTTGATTTGTTTAGATTTCATAAGAATAAAATAAACAGAATTATTTTTACTAGGATAAACACAGCTGAGGCAGGTGCTTGGTTTATTTTAAGTTGTGCAAATTCAGGTTGCCAACAAATAACGCCGACTAATTAATTATGGGCTCAGTGGGATTCGAAACCTCCACCATACCCAGTCTCCCTCAGGCCGGGAAACGTTCCTACTGCATCAGGCAAACTTCCGTCTGAACCCCCTGCTCTCGCTCTTCATCCTAGATTCCGGAAGAAATGAGTCGATGCAGGAATTCATACACGGGTCAGGACCTGAAGCCCCCGGCGCAGGGGAAGCTGACGACTCACGGGGGCATCCTGAAGGATAGCCTGGATGGCCTCTTGAAGGAGGCCAAAGACCGTTTCCGGGGCTACGACAGCCAATCGACAATGGAGCCTGCAGAGTTGGCGAGCAAGAAGGTATCTGGGCTAGAGTGAACTCATCAAACATACACACACACACATAGTGCACTCAGCAAACATACACACACACACATAGTGCACTCAGCAAACATACACACACACATAGTGCACTCATCAAACATACACACACACACATAGTGCACTCAGCAAACATACACACACACACATAGTGCACTCACCAAGCATACACACACACACATAGTGAACTCACCAAACATACACACACACACATAATGCACTCACCAAACATACACACACACACATAATGCACTCACCAAACATACACACACACACATAGTGCACTCACCAAACATACACACACCCATAGTGCACTCACCAAACATAGTACACACACACCTAACCCTAACCCCCCATACACAAATCCGCGTACAGTAGCTAAGCTGGTCATCTGTTCCTTTCATGAACAAACGGTAACTTTAAGCCATACCATACGGTGTAGGGGTGTGCCCTGCCACACGCTAAACTCCTAGTGCCATCTTTAAGGATCCAGCCCAGTCAGCTCTTCTGTACGGTTCATTAAGGTCGGCGTCTCAATTTTCATAAGCAGCAGAGAGTCCCCCAGGACAGTTTCTGCACGGTGATTTGTCGGGGATGGGGAGTGTTGATGGGAGCAGTTTCTCACCACCATTCAGATCTGCCCCGATCAGGGCTACTCGGCGTGTGCCCCCCTTTGGCCGTGTGACACCTGGGCAGCCAGATCCTGTTATCCACCCCACCCCCCCCCCACACAAAATACGGCAAAGCATTTCACATGAGACCACATCCTCCAGTTTGTCACTATTGGATGGCTCAAGCCATCATCAACTTCTCCAGCTGCTTAAAATCAGGTCCCTGTTCCTTCCTCTGTTTACTCTGTTTACGCTGTTTACGAGATAGGAGTCCATTGTTAACCAGGACAGGAGTCGGTGTTGGGGAGTAAGTAGCTGCATATGACATCATTACATAACAAAATTACGAAATGAATGTAAATGTAGTCCGCTCCATTAATTATTACTAATTTGTTAGTGATTACAAAGGGGTAACATCTGAATATATTCTTTTTAGTAGAAAGCTTATTTATACAATGTAACATTCATTTTGTTGCTTTGTATCTTTTCGCCATGCAGAAAACCCTTCTTTCAGCATGTTTCCAGGTCAGCAAAGCCATTGGGACAAATTTAACATTTCATACTTACTGCCCAGGTTAAAAATATGTTAGAAAAGTATTAAAATGTAATACGCTATGCTACTTTGATGAAGTAATCAAAATAGTTACATTACTTATTACATTATCAACAGGGTAACCAGTAATCCATCACCCATTACATTTCAAAAATAACCTTCCCAGCGTGGAATGTGGCACATTGTTTGGTTCAGCTGTAGCTTTGTACCGGAGTTTGCTTGTTAAATGAAGAGAACGTGCCCGTATTTTGTAAGCAAGAGAAAAACCACAATGAACAGCAAGGGAGCAGGTAAACTGGTGAGCTTAGAATCTACTTATCAGAGTCGCTAAACACAATGCACACGTGTATGCACGGTTTCTTCAGTGCTCTTGTCTTTCTCAGTTTTCATCACATCCCTTTATAGCTCAGTCTTTTGTCACGTTTTCGTGATTGTCTGGTCTGTAAGGACAAACGACCAGCGAGGCTCTCGGCGGCCACACACAGCTACCAGCATGCTTGAGGAGCCGTGATCCACTCCATGTCTGAGCTTGGTTGAGTTATGTTCGCTGAGAAATAGTGCATAAGGTTGGTGATGGCCAAATGGAGCTTCGTGAACCGTTTGCTGTATTTTTTCACCCCACTAGATGGTGCTCTTGGTTTGCTTTGTTTTGAGCCCTATCTTGAGCAGAGAGCACCATCTAGTGTGGTCAGAAAATACAGCAAACTGTTCACGAAGCTTCATTTAGTCATCACTGCATGGTGCTCACAGTTCATGACTTTCTGTTTGCTTACATGTCATTCTTTGTTCCATCCCTTTACGCAAAAGGTGCAGGATGGAGTCCCACTGAGGTTCTGGAAGGCAGCTCTAGAGGTGCCAGCAACCCCTGAGGAGGTCCTGACCCGGCTGCTGCGAGAGCAGCACCGCTGGGACGATGACCTTCTGGAGGCCCAGGTTCTGGAAACGTTGGACCCACAGACCGAAGTGTATCAGTATGTGCGGGACAGCATGGCTCCGCATCCTCCACGAGACCACGTCCTTCTCAGGTATACAAGCTGACTCTTCGCTCAGAAAAGTTTCCATGCTCAGATTCTTATCCAATACAATCATCAAGCCAAATACACTTACCGTGCACATGTTCTGCTTGGATACAATCGCTTTGCCTACGTTCAGCTTTCACATTACAAAATGTTCTTAGTCTATTATTGCTTATTTTCTCCCGCTAGGACGTGGGTGACAGGCCTGCCAAAAAGTGCATGTGCCTTGGTCTGTACCTCTGTGGACCATGAGGGGGCGCCGGTGTTGGGTGTGCGGGTTAATGTCCTGACAGCCCGCTACTTCATTGAACCTAGCCGTCCTGGACGCTCTCGTCTCACATATATCTCAAGGGTGGACTGCAGGTAAGCTTCGAGTCCAGGACCACACACACCTTCCTGAAAGCAAGGTCTGTTGGACCCTCTGCTGATGTTTAGCTGATGTTAAAGCCTGTGTAAAGCCTGTGTTAAAGTAAAGCCTGGATTTACTCATAGATCTGGGGGATATAGCTGCTCATGTGAGTCTGTCTGGATGGGTATAGTTGATAAGGGCTTAGGGAAGTGTCTCAGACATCAGATTGAAGTCTGAGGTACCAAGAATCTTGTTCAGTAGATGGAAACACTTTGAAAAAATACTACTTCTCGGTATTAGGGGGCGCTGTTAACTTATAGTTCGCTCCTTCTCTTGGTCACAGGGGCCGTCTCCCGGAGTATAACAGTAAGATCTTCGGAAACCTGTGCGCGGCCGAAGTGGTGCGGATACGAGATTCTTTCACGGCTCACACAGAGAAATGAACCTCCGCCCTGTGACAGTCCTTACGGGGAATGTCTCTTCTGCGCACAGCAGACATGGGGCAGAAAAGCGTGGCCTGCTCTTCCACGGGGGACCCTTTTGCACACGGAGAAAAAACAGACAGCCCCAGACTCTGATCACGTCTGCACACATTCAGCCTCTTTGCTGGAAAAACAGGGTACAGGGCAAGCCACATGCAGGCCAATGCGATCCGGAGCCCTCCAGCAGGGGGCGATATTGCTTCTGAGAAGCAAGAGAATACACTTACTTGTTTGTATTTATATATGTATGCATGGGCGTATAGATATGTGTTCTACTCTGCACTCAACCCTGTATGTAATTATGCAATACAGGGAAGGCTTTACATGTTATTGTACTGTGAAAGGCTATGCAGGAAATGGGCTGGTATGCAGTACTTTTGATGGAATTAATGCAAGATGGAATGATGGACAGACCAAATGTGGGAGAGTGTGTATAATCTCGCGGGGTAATCATGAGCAAGACAACTTGTTCATGCTGAGAAGAAGTCCAAAGGAAATCTGTATGACGTGAGTAAAAAAAAATCTGGGCTAAAAAATACGACCTTACTGAGCTTTTTGTAAGATTTCTCCCGAATACTTTACCTGTTAGAAGTGAAGCTTCCTGCATGTTATTCTGATTGTTTGCTGGGAAAGTGTTTCACAAGCAATAGTAGATATGCATTACATCTGAAAGCAGTTTACATAAACAACTGCAATGAACATTTATCAATACAAAATCATTCTTTTGTCTTGCAGAAATGGACTTCAGAGTAGGTCCAACTTAATGTATTGAGAAAGAGCACCATATCTTGATAGATATGTATATATAAAGAAAGTATAAATTATGGATTTTTTAAATTAAAATGTATCTGTCCTTTTATAAAGGGGCTACTATACAGGTTTTACTGTAAAGACAATAATGGCCAATACACGAAGACCCATAACTGCATCCGATTCTGTGGAAAGCAGAAAAGTGTAGGTTTATATCAGAAAAGGACAACACTATATGTACATTTTCAGTATTAAGCAACATGAAGTTAATGCAAAATAAACGTAAAATTTACAGATCTGCAAATATATTTACTTCACTTCCTGTATGTGATGCATAACTTGTATTAATGGGATTCAGACAAAATAAAAGTAATGCATGACTATAAAAATTTGTTTAAGGTATTCTAGTTTTTATACATCAGCTATTCATTTTCCACAGGAACAGCATTTGATTGTAAATGTTATTAAGTTAAGGTAAATATACGTTATATCATTTTATATGCATTTTTCTGTACAGTTCACCAACATTAAATACCCTATTAAATGATTTAAAGTTAATTGTGTTATTTCATGTTGCTTTGCTGATTTATAATTGTTTATATGGTGGCTTTATTAACATCTGTATTTAATTCATGTTGGGAAAATCATGCCATTTCATCTTGGAATGAGACCTGGTTATTCACAGCTTATTTACACCAGTGGGGGGTGTGTTTGCACTCACAGACATGCATTTACACACAAGTGGGGTGTTTATTCTCGCATACATATATTTACACTCACAGAGAGGTATGCACTGACATCTGCATACGATACTACAACGCAAAGCATACTGGGCTTTTAGCCAAACCTCTGTCAAGCTGAAATAGATGTAAATGTGTTTTCTAAGTTGTTAATAGTATTAACTGTTTTCTTTTGATATGCCAACTTTTGATATGTGCTTCATGCAATAGTTTAAATGCTATATATTGGATATGCTTATTCAAAGAAACCTACCCTAGATTTATTCACATCATCTTTATTCAGCTCTGGAAAGAATTAAGAGACCACATGACAATTTATATATATATATATATATATATTCCAAATTTATGGGACTTCAGTCCTGCTTCTAGGAGCCTGACATGAACTGTCCTAGCAGTGCACGTCACACCTGCACTTAATGCTTCCCATTCCTTTTGAAGGTCACTTGATGTCACCCTCTGATTCTTGAGAAGCTGCCAGATAAGTTGACGGTCATCTCCGCCATTAGAACGTCACGTCCGCCCTCTACCTGGCTGGATTCTGGTTGGTCCCAGTGTCTCACTTTATTCTGACTGCTGTCTTAGACATTTTGAGCCAGGAAGCAGCCTGCATCACAGTGTAGAATTCTGCTAAAAAAATACATTGAGCGGTCTCTTGATTTTTTTTTATTTTTATTGAAACAATGCTGGTTTGTATTAAAACAGTGGCGATGCTAGTGGCTCATGTATAGGCAATAAGCAGTTGGACTAATGTCTCATTTGCATAGCACACCAATGGTACACCATGCCGAAGTCTTCCAAATAAAAGCCGCCCAACACCGCCATCTGGTGGTCAACTCTCTTATAACACTGAATTACAAGGCATGTTTCTACTGCAGGGTCCGGCGTGTTCACCTTTAACTCACCTTCCCTCACAACACACGGAGTTATGCTGCACTCACACTACCTCCCACAGCAGTTGGTTCTAACAACATTCTGTAGCGGATATCTTAGATACTCCGACAAAATGACAATTCAACGGATACAGGAAACGTGTGAAAGCAGAATGAATTTAAAACTCACCACATACTGCAGGAAATTCATTTACAGCTACAGACGGACAGGCAATCTAAAAATTGTCAGCTATAAGTGGAGCCTTGAGAAATTAAATTAAAATCTTTCATTTAATTAAACATTCTGTTGCTATGGATAAAAGCATCAAATGATAACGTGCTTGTGAGCCTGTTTTTCTCGTCATACATCAAGTGCTGTGTATGAAGGCTTCTATGACGGTCGATTGCAAGGATCCCTGAATGCCAAACTCCATCAGCAACTTAAGGCCAAGGTCCACTGAGACTCAGCAGGGGGTCCCAACGACAAAATGGGAGGGGTCCAAATGAAGGCCACAGTTCACAATTATAGCAGGATAGCACCACATCTCTTTTCAGCATGATGATGGATTTCTTACTATCCTAGAGCTACAACTGATACATATAATTATATTTTAGGCAGAAACAGAGGTCTTATGCAATTTGCCAGCGTTCTACAGCCTGAAGCCAGAGTCTTTCCATTTCTTTTGCCTCCTGTAACACTTTTAAGGCAACGCTTATTTAAGCCGGCTGTTACTTGATAAACTGTATGGGCCAGAGAATCATCTGGAATGTTTGAGAAGGATAAAGGGCTTTGCTCTGGGACACCAGCAGAGCATAGCGGGAGAATCTGTGTACCACCAGTGGAGACGACAGCATAGAAAATTGTGTCCTATGAACGGCACACGCAGGTTATTCGCTACCTGGTGCTTATTGCCCTGTTTCTAAGCTTCGTCCACCAGGGGGAACCAAATCCCAGTCTACTTCAGACACCACCAGCTTGACACCCATGTATTTCCCTGTACCACAACTTGGAATTATGACAGGGAATTTATCAAACTGGGACACTGTGATGACTACCAGATTCACTGCCACAGTCATGCTGCAAAGTTCACATATGATTGCATAATGGAATAGATTTGAATATATGTGATTATATAAATGTATGTCAAGCACGAATGCATTAAGTTTGCATAAAGTCAATATGCTATCAGTTTCATCTTCATAATTATATACAGAGTCATGTTGGTTGGACATTCTATTTTAGCGATGAGTCATCGAACTACTAACAACATCTGCCACTGGGCTCCCTGGCTGCAGACGGAGAAAGAATTATCGAACCCAGAGCCGGAATTTACCATGGATGTTGAGGGAGGATGCCATTTCTGTATACACATCATGAACAGCCTTTTTCTCTAGTCTGATTGCCGCTGCTTCCATTCTAAACAGGTGATTACTTTTCATTCATTTACTGTATATGATTCAGTAGAAAATTAAGGCTCAGTTTAACATGAAACCCAAAATGCATGGAGCCTATCTCAGATCACAAGGCAGGGAATAACCCAGTATGGGGCGCCAACCAATCACAGGACACACTCACACAGCATTCATACACACGTGCATAACTATGGGCAATACGGTCACTCGACTCACTCCAATTAACCTCAGCATGTTTTGGGACTGTGGGGGGAAACCAGAGTACACAGAGGAAACCCCACGACGACACGGTTAGAACATGCAAACTCCACACACACTGGCGCCATATGGCAGATACATGTTAACAGTGCTAAACACTCCACCGCCAGAAGTTTATTATATTCCTTTAACCAACATTTATACAAAAATAATTACTTTGGAAATTGAAAATGTTTTTAAATTATATTTACAGGAAAGGCAAAATTAATGAACGCCCTGTGTGTGCACATGCCATGCCACTCTTTACAGTGCACTGATTTTACATATTTCTGTGACAGATTGCATTTGCCTGGAGGTGTCACGCTCTGCAGTTCTCAGAAACTCCAGCTGCAGCAGTTGCTCATCTTATCTGCATCTGTCGACCTTGTTCTGACTCCCACCTGCATTGGGGTGACGTCGTTTGACAGATCCAGTGGAAAAACTGTAAATCAGAACAGAAATAATCAATCAAGACATTAGCAGGCCAGTCCAACAGGACTCTTTCATCTCTGCCAAGGTCGGTTGAGGGAGATAATCTCCATTGGAAACACAGGTGGCTTCCTGTTTGCAGTCCTTTCAATCCAGCCCATACAATGCCCACCTTACAGCCACTCACATTTGAAGTCTTCATAAAAAGGTCCTTGCAATTCAAGTTTAAAGGTTTTTTATTTTCATTTGCACATGGTACAACAGGGTGGGCCAGGTCTTGTCCTGGTGGGCCAGAATCCAACACAGTTTGCTTATTTCCCTGCTCAAGAACATCCTAATTAGCTAATTACCAAGGGAGTGTTCCACAAAGTAAGATTTCTCAGTTAGCTGGGTTAAGCTAGAAGACATTGATTGTTAAATAAGGTTTTGAGTTGCATTCCCATTGGACAATCATGACTTCTAGCTTAAGCTAACCCCGCAGGTTTAATAGGTATGTTTGAGCAGGAGTCTGGCCATCCAGGACCAGAACTGGGGAGCCCAGTGGTACCATGGAAGTCCAAGTCATCTGCCTCCGGAAAAAGACAAAGTAATAAATACAAAATGCGATAAAATATCTATGTTTCAAGATAAAAGCGTAATGTCTTTATTTCTCTTACCTGCTGATAAAACCAACACTTGCATGTCTCCATTTTGCATTCCATAACTGAAAGACCTTTTTAGTGACACAATTACGTGGGGGCCGTCAGGCTGCAAGAGACCATCTTCTGCGGTTTATTAAATGCAAAACAGGTGTTACACAATCAATAAGCTATTTTTGGCTGCTCACGGTATTGGAAATGAACTGGTTTCTACAGCGATATGTGGTAACTTCAATGTTTTTTTCATCAGCAGCATCTCAGAGGGGAGACGACCGGCAGTATGGAGAACGGAAGAGAACAGAGAGAACGACATAAAGCGCAGACACTGCTTGGGCCCAGGGAATATCAAAGTATGCCCCCGTCAACAGAACAACATGGTACATTTAAGCCACATTCAAACAAGAGATCTGTTAGTGTCAAAAGCCTGAATGTTTTCCTAAGAGAGTCAAAAGCTGATTTAAATATTAAAGCCGAGAGTGTTGATATGCAAGTAAACTACTAATATCCAAGTTTTTATATATATTTTTTAAACAAGGAGACTCAGCTATAATCATTTCCGAATGGGAGAGCCAACCTTTTTCAAAAATTGTATGCCCCCATCAAACAACGCACCCAGTCAAAAATGAATGTGCATTTTCTTCTTTCTGCAGACTTCATATGTGTCTGCCCCAACATGGTGTCATCATCAAGGTCGAAAGAAAAAGACATCTTTTAAATTAACAATGTAGCGGGTTCATACTCATACTTACAAGTTGGTTTTTGGTTGTGTATATTACAAACAATATATATGCACAGAAAATACAGGTCTTTTTACAGAAGCCCCAGCCAATAATACTGTTATTTAATGATTTTTTTTTTTATTTACGATGGGAAAAGATGCTTCCCATACTTTAGCGGCTTCATAATGAAATCTGAGTAAATGACAGTGATACATTACGTTACAGGTGGTCACCTGCCTTCCTGTCCCCTGTGCTGAAAATCTTCTGAATGTTGAGATTTTCCAAAAAATTGGTTAATCCCCCCTCCTCCCTTCAGTTCTTAGGCAATCAGGAAAACTTGCAGACTGATAACATGGTTAATTGTAATAATCAAGTTACTCATGTTTTTTTTTGTTAAATTACAGCAGAAATGGCATGGTTACTTTCACTGTGCTGAGCCATTATATCGCTATCTTCTGTAAAACGAGGGCATCTAATGGAGAAATTCAGTATTACAACTGGCTACTACAACTGACAGCTTTCTCGTGTGATACAATACAAGAACAAAGGTATTGGGACAAACCATTTAATCATTGAATTCAGCTGCTTAATTCAGGCCCTGGCAGGTCTATAAAACCAAGGACCTATCCCTGCAGTCGGGACTACAAACATCTGTGAAAGAATGGGTCATTCTGAAGAGCTACAAAAATAAAATATCGTGTGGCCACTATATAATTAAGTATTGGCCACAAATTAATAACGCGTGGCCACAAGATTTCCGAATGCCTGGGAACACATGGACTACTTTGAGAGTGGATAAAAGTAAGTATAATTTTATAAAGAAATTATTAATTTACTAATTAATTAATTTATTAATTATCTTGGACATTTCTGTGCTTCCAACTTTGTGATAACAGTTTGAGGAAGGCCCCTTTCACACACCTTTGGGATGAACTAGAATGGAGACTGTGAGCCAGGCCTTTATGTCCAACATCAGTGTCAGACCTCACAAATGCTCTTCTAGATAACTGGACAAAAAAATCCCACTTGGACTTTCCAAAATCGTGTGGAAAGCCTTACCAGAAGAGTGGCAGCTGTTATAGCTGCAAAGGGGGACCAACTAAATATCGATGCCTATGGATTTAGAATGGGATGTCATAAGAATCCTATACAGTATGTGTAATGGCCAAGTGTCCCAATGCTTTTGTCCATATAGAGTATGTCTGTGTTGCGGCAAGGAGCAACAAGATGACCTAGCCTCCTAAATGACCACCTGTACATATACATGTCACACTGGGTCCAGACCCAAAATCAAAGTACAGACACTCCTCTACAAATGAACTTTCAACTTACGAACTTTCAGACATACGAATGAAGAGGACTTTAAGTCGAAATTGTCTTCACAGAACTCAGGTTTCCTTTCTGCAGCATTTTTTTTTTCTGTGCGCCAGTTCCACCCAGTACGACTTCTGGCCGCTACTCCCACCGCAGCGTAGCGTGCGTACTCCCAGGATCCTAGTTCTTTGTACTTGCGCATACGCTTAAAATAATGTTGAATAACGACTTACAAACAATTCAAGTTATGAACGGCTGTTCGGAACGTAACTCATTCATAAGTAGAGGAGCATCTGTATCTGTAAATAGACTTGTTCACACATATATTTAAAATTAATTGACATAGCCCCAAAGGCAAGTAACTCACACAGTTTAAAGAGGAATAAAACACCGTGTAAATTGTTAAATCAAAGCATTCAAATCGGCCTATCTAGGCCTGCTGGTTTCCTGCAGCTTTGCAGGCAGAGCATAATTAACTGTGAAACACATTTTTCAGGACTTTATACAGATGTTATACAGTACTCACCGTGGATTTACACCTAAGTCGGCCCTTCTGAAGATTAACCTGCAGAGGTTTGAGTTGTGCTGGTAGTTACAGAGGTAATGACTTTTATCGTGTAACAGCTCATTCCATGATGCTAGCTTGGGAGGTCTATGTATTCCAAACAACGCAGGAATCTGTCAAGCTTCCCATCCATCCATACATCCATCCATACATCCATCCATTCTCT
Source organism: Stomatorhinus ivindoensis (assembly GCA_019775895.2). Classification (NCBI taxonomy): domain Eukaryota; kingdom Metazoa; phylum Chordata; class Actinopteri; order Osteoglossiformes; family Mormyridae; genus Stomatorhinus; species Stomatorhinus ivindoensis. The sequence continues at coordinate 12,252,499 of JABFEB020000016.1, read as the reverse complement.
GCCGCTTATCAGGGGTCATGTCGTGAGGGCAGCAGTCTAAGCAGGGATACCCAGACCTCTCTTTCACCAGCCACCTCGTCCAGCTCCACTGGGGGGGGCGGGTTACCAAAGCATTCCCAGGACAGCCCAGAGATATAATATCTCCAGTGTATCCTGGGTCTCCTCCCAGTTGGACCTGCCTGAAACACCTCCCCAGGAAGCTGTCCTCGAGGTATCCTGGACAGACGCCTGAACCACCTCAACTTGGTCTTTCTGATGAGGGGTTCAGCGACTCTACTTTGAGCTCCTCACCCTATCTCTACGGTTGAGCCCAGACACCCTGCAAAGGAAGCTGGAGCATTTTTGCTGCTTGTATCTGCGATCTCATTCTTTTGGTCATTCCCCAAACCTTGTCACCATAGTTGAGGGTAGGATTATAGATCAACTAATAAACCAATAGCTTTGCCTTCCAGCTCAGCTCTCGTTTTAGCAAGTCGAAACAATACAGCGTCTGTATAACTGCTGAAGCTGCACTGATCTCCCTGTCATTCTCCCTCACTTCTTCCCTCAAATGATAACCCTCGACATACTTAAACTCGTCCGCTTGAGGCAGTAACTCCCAGTAGGAGAACACAATTCACCATTTGCTGGTTGAGAACCATGACCTCAGACTTGGAGGTGCTGATCCGCATCCAGGCTGCTTCACACTCAGATGCAGACCTCCTGCAGGTCAGAGCCCCTCCAAGAATCACCACCTTATTAAGGTGGAGGGCATTGTGCCCATCTGGGATCCTATGAGAAATCCTGTTTGGAGCCATTACCCTTGCTAGGGTCATCCAAGGCAAACTGGTGCTAGATGAGCGAGAAGATCAGAGAAGATGGTCCATATACAACCACCTGGAGACTGAGGCCCTGCCCATGGGCCCCAGTCAGGCATAGCCAGAAAACAGAACATGGGCCAGCCTTCCTGTGTGCCCACCACTTGTACTCATTGGTTACTCAATCTGGCAAAGCAGAAAACTGGCGAACCTAAAATATGTTTAGTTGGTTCAGCTCAAAAATATGTTTTAAATGGGTTACCTACGTTGACATTAAATTTTAAGCAAACATTGCTGACAACTATAGCCTATATTTTGGTAATGTATGTTTAGTACTGCAATTTATTCTTTGTTGAATATATTTTAAAAGCTGAATGCATAATGCTGCCCTAAGGTAAGAGTATACTTGGACGGTGTGACAGCCGATCGCAGGCCAGGACGCCTTAAGCTACCGTGCTGTATTTTTATAATTCATCCTAATATATCATCAAACACAGGAAAATCCATTCAGAGACTACACTCAAACGATATAAATAATAACAAATGATATAAAATCATAACCTGACTGTTGCCAACCACACTTGTGAAAACGTGATTTTATTTACGTTTCACTAAACACATACTTGATCTCGTATGCATTTCAATCGTAATGTAGCTGTTTGCTAAGCTAAACAACTTTGGGAAATTGTCAGAATAACTCCAGGAAAAGACACATCAAACATGTTATTTTCTGGGATAAAACAACAGCATTCAAACTGATGCTTGACAGCCGGAACAACATGTTCTATTTAGAACATTTTGAGCAAAGGTTCTATTTAAAAACTTAAATGTTTTACAATGACGCACAATTTAACCTGAATATAAATAATAAAAACATTAGCTTAAGTGTTGCATAATGATGTCGGTCACACATTAATTCATTCAATATTTCTGGGTATCCGGCAATTGGTGCAACAGCAGCTTTTTTGGTATGAAATCACTTCTAACATGTTTAAGTAGAACAAATGATCAAATTAGTCAGTTAAGTGATTTTTAACATGAACATATTGCACTCACTGGGCACTTTATTAGGTACACCTGTTCAGCTGTACTTTGAAACAAATATCCAATCATATGTCAGCAGCACAATGTATAAAAGCATGTAGATACAGGTCAGTTCAATTAATATTCACGTCAAATACTAGAATGGGGCAGAAAGGTGATTTAAATGACTTTGAACGTGGATGGTTGCTGGCGCCAGATGGGCTGGTATGAGTTTTTCAGAAACTGCTGATCTACTTGGTTTTTCACACAAAACCATTGCTATGGTTTTCAGAGAATGGTCTGCAATAGAAAAAGAAGAATATCTCTGATGCACATCACATCAAGCTTGAAGCAGATGGTCGACAGCAGCAGAAGACCACACTAGGTGCCATTCCTAAGTTAAGAACAAGAAACTGAGTCTACAGTGGGCACAGGCTCACCGAAATTGGAAGATGGAAGACTGGAGTTTTTTTTCCTGGTCAGATGAGTCTTGATTTGTGCTGTGACGTTCAGATGGTAGGATGTAAACACGAAAGCATGGAAACATTGTGCCCCTTAGTACTCATTGACTGTTATTTAAATGCCACAGCCTAAGTGAGTATTGTTGCTGACCGTGTTCAGCCCTTTATGAACACAGTGTACAGGCAGTGCCTGGGTTACGAATGTCTGACTTGTGGAAAACTCCTACTTACGAACAGACTGCCATAAAGCCTGTTATATTAAAAATTTGGGTTAAATGGTGCGTGATAACAAATGCAGGTAGCACTTTGACCTTCATGAAAACATTGCATGGTTTTAGAGGTTCATCAGCTTGGGGAACAGTACAGTATCCTATGTACTTAATTTTACTATCACTGATATGTACTGTATTTTTTGGACTTACTGACAAATTCAACTTAAAGACAGACTTAGGGAAAGGATCTTGTTTGTGACCTGAGGACTCCTGTAAAGAGACTCCTGTACACAGACTCCTGTACACAGACTCCTGTACCCAGCTCCTAATGGATTCTTCTGACAGAATAATAAGC
>JABFEB020000016.1:12205486-12225502 GCA_019775895.2 Stomatorhinus ivindoensis | reverse complement strand
ACACCTGCACCTCAAAGTCTTGTATGTGTGTTAGTGTGATGGAGCGGGAGGAGAGAAGCATTTAGGGATGGGGAGGAAAGGATCGGGGGAGGGGCAGAATACCCTCCCCTCTGGAGCCAGCTCCCCCACTGACCCCCATAAGCACCCCCGTACTTTCCCTTTTTCAAAGCATAAATTCTCAGAAACTCACAACCTTAGGGGGACGTTTTTCACTGCTCTAACGTGTCAGCAAACCCTAGAGGATGCCGAAGTACAGCAATTGAAGATCGAATAAATTAAGAAAGCGGTGTGATCGTGGAAATTATGGATACAATTAAATTATGAATTAAATTTATATGCATTCAATATATTAAATGTAACAATGATTACAAGTCCTGGGGTTCTGACTACAAAAAAATTAACATGTATAATTCTCCCCACTATATACGCATTGTACTTTGAAAATCAGAATCTGAAATCTTTGAAGAACTACTCTGAGTGCTGATTTTTACACTGCTTGAATGCTAGAGCATCAGAAATGACCATACAAATAACACATACAAACAATTGACTGTTACAGCCGTTCTTTCTTCATCATGCCTGGTGTTCTGTAGTAAACCCCTTTGAATGAGGTATTTGGATAGAAAAAAAGGGAAATGTAAATAAAAGCAGAGTGAACACAGATAACATAAATCTCAGCAATGCAAAGGCCATAGTCTGCAGAAGACACTGTTTGCAGTGTCGGGCTTAAGAATTTCGTCACGCTGCTCTCAAGACACAAAGACTGTGAACGTCTCAATGGGAGCTTGAGAGTCACTTTAATCAGGACTTCTATTATTTTACACTAATACTAATCTTCAAATGACCTTGAAAGGTCAGAGTTAAAGGTCAAGTTAAGATGCGTGTCTTAAATAAGACTATATATTCAGTGTTTCCCCTACCATTATATTAGGGGGGCGCCACACCCCAACAACACCTTCCGCCCCCCCTTGAAGGTCGTTAATTTTATTTAATTATATTTTCCATATGTACCACATCACAACAGAAGTCATTTAAGGTAACCTTTCCTATAGAACAGGTCTATACATTGTCCTTTCATTAAACTAAATAGCCTTAAGTTATCTTATTTGCACAACAGCCTGTCATTTTTGTCTCTAGATGGACGTGTGATTACAATTATCCTCTGCTCTCCGTTTCGCGCATCGGGGCTGAACTCCGTCATGCGAGTGTACAGACAAGTCCGTGTACACACAGGTGTGCAGACTCCCACTAGCGGACAGAGGGCGCGCGTCGGAAAATATGTCGCGTCAATCACCTGAAACGCAGACAAAAATATCTGCCTTTTTTAAACACTCCCAGGGTGGTGAAGATGCACACTTTGTGGATAATTGTCATATGAAAATGATCTGATGTTTAATTCAGTTGATACATTGACTGCTGACATTAAAGGAAACACATGAACACCATGAATCCTGTCAGTGTCTGTCTGCATCTCCCCCCCCCAAAAAAAAAAAAATCTGTCAAACTAGGGGAAACACTGATACTGACCTAGATGAGAATCAGGTCATATTTCACGATGCATTTCATGCAGAAAACCATACGTTTTGAAAGGTTAACATACCCCCCCCCACCACTGACTTTCGAATGGAAAATTTCAATACGTTCATCCTGAACTGTGTTGCATTTCTGCAAGTCAGAGGATTTAACATCTATTAAGTTAAGCAGCGTCAAGATCGGGGGCAGGAATCACAGACATGGAATTTCTTCTTGGCAAAAAGTTCGTTTGCACAGCAACAAAGCAAAGCTAAACCCGGCAAGACGAAGTACATTCACTCCAGACAGGCGCACAGTAGACACAAGGGCTGAGTGAAAAAACAATTTATTTATATCAACCAACTGTAAAAAAAGGTTTATAAAAAGAGCCACACTAACAGCATTGATTTGTATGAAGCAGAGAGAATGACGAATCAGAGAAGACGTGTGATAATGTGGTGTGTTATGAGCGAGCATTTCTTTCCGTCTCTGCCAAACACTCCCTGACAAGCGCCCGAGCATGGATAATACCTGGGGGGGGGGGGAAGAGAAGAGCACCCCATTAATGTAAATCGACTTCAACACGGGGATACAAATAAAAGAACGCAGTGTCAGAGAAACCGCACATTCAAAGGCATAACTATGAGGTCCTACAGTGACAGTGGGTTTCACCCAGCTAATAGACATTGACACGGCAGAGCGAAGGCTGGGTGTATACTTCAAATGAAACTGACAGGATCAGCATGATGTTAACAATACCTCACTGTATGGGTGCTGATCCCTGGTGATCAGTGTTTCAACACACTGCCTGTGCTGGGTCCTCAAGGCAAACATTTGTTTATTCATTTGTTTGTTGTGACCCAGCACATACTATGCATGGTCGGCTGACATAACGGGGTTGATCAGCAGGATAATTATACAGTTACCAGCAGGCTTGAAAATTAATGCGCATTCGTGTAGTTCTGTTAATAGTAAATGTCACAACCATATAATGTTTGTTGTAGAATGTATGGAACTGTGTCAAAAATTGCAAATTGTTAGCTGTAACCTCTCTGGGCCTCTACTAGTATTAAATTGACAGCGGCTGTTAATAAACAGAGCAAGGTCCATTTCAAAAGGGCTGTCATCTCCATTGAAATGACTTGCACACTTGCCACAATACATTTATTTGCGCTCTGCGGGTGGGTTTGCTACATCGACAACATTCTGAGCCCTCAAGGGTTGTACGGTGACAAAGACCGGACAAGGTGGCAACATCATTAAGCATGCGACAGTTTGTTCAAGGATGTTCGACTTCATTAGGTCAGGACGTCATTTGAAGTGTGCAGCCACCATAACACATAACCTGCAGTACCTCAAGCAAAGCTTAACACACCCTAGATACACAAGCAGATAATCAGAGTTGGAATGATAAAACAGGCAACTTTATACCTGGAGTCAACGCACCACGCTGACTGGGAGACTGAGCATGCAACCTTATCGTAACACAGTACAAATGGTACTGGATGGTTTCCAGTCCGCAAGAATGGGCCAGATTGGCTGATGTAGGTGACACAAACGCAAATAATGATTTTGTGCATCACTGGTGCAAACAGGTTTCATGGTTCCTAACTGCAATACCTCTTTTCAACCTCTCCATGGCGCTCTTGCTACCAGCATAGGTGGGCCGGATCTCGCGACTCATCTCCTCAATGACTGCCAGCAGCTCACTGTACGTGGACCCCTGAGAAACTTTCACTGGCTGAGAGAGAGAGATGGCAGAGGCATGTTAACAGATGAGCACACTTAACCCTCATCTCACACAGTGAGAAGCATATTTTTACACAAAATTACAATTCCAGTGTGTGTGTATTATACACACACACACACACAGTACAGGCCAAAGGTTTGGACACACCTTCTCATTCACTGCGATTTCTTAATTTTCAGGACTATTTACATTGTAGATTCTCACTGATGGCATCAAAACTATGAATGAACACATGTAGAGTTATGTACTTAACAAAAAAAGGTGAAATAACTGAAAACATGTTTTATATTCTAGTTACTTCAAAATAGCCACCCTTTGCTCTGATTACTGCTTTGCACACTCTTGGCATTCTCTCGATGAGCTTCAAGAGGTAGTCACCCGAAATGGTTTTCCAACAGTCTTGAAGGAGTTCCCAGAGGTGTTTAGCACTTGTTCTCCCCTTTGCCTTCACTCTGCGGTCCAGCTCACCCCAAACCATCTCGATTGGGTTCAGGTCCGGTGACTGTGGAGGCCAGGTCATCTGCCGCAGCACTCCATCACTCTCCTTCTTGGTCAAATAGCCCTTACACAGCCTGGAGGTGTGTTTGGGGTCATTGTCCTGTTGAAAAATAAATGATCGTCCAACTAAATGCAAACCGGATGGGATGGGATGGCATGTCGCTGCAGGATGCTGTGGTAGCCATGCTGGTTCAGTGTGCCTTCAATTTTGAATAAATCCCCAACAGTGTCACCAGCAAAACAGCCCCACACCATCACACCTCCTCCTCCATGCTTCACAGTGGGAACCAGGCATGTTGAATCCATCCGTTCACCTTTTCTGCGTCTCACAAAGACACGGCGGTTGGAACCAAAGATCTCAAATTTGGACTCATCAGACCAAAGCACAGATTTCCACTGGTCTAATGTCCATTCCTTGTGTTTCTTGGCCCAAACAAATCTCTTCTGTTTGTTGCCTCTCCTTAGCAGTGGTTGCCTGGAAGCTATTTGGCCATGAAGGCCTGATTCGCGCAGTCTCCCCTTAACAGTTGTTCTAGAGATGGGTCTGCTGCTAGAACTCTGTGTGGCATTTATCTGGTCTCTGATCTGAGCTGCTGATAACTTGCGATTTCTGAGGCTGGTGACTCGGATGAACTTGTCTTCAGAAGTAGAGGTGACTCTTGGTCTTCCTTTCCTGAGTCGGTCCTCATGTGTACCAGTTTTTGTAGCACTTGATGGTTTTTGCGACTCCACTTGGGGACACAATTAAATTTTTTCATTTCATTTCTTAAAGTAACGATGGCCACTCGTTTTTCTTTAGATAGCTGATTGGTTCTTGCCATAATAAGAATTTTAACAGTTGTCCAATAGGGCTGTCGGCTGTGTAGTCAGCTGACTTCTGCACAACACAACTGATGGTCCCAACCCCATTGATAAAGCAAGAAATTCCACTAATTACCCCTGATAAGGCACACCTGTGAAGTGAAAACCATTTCAGGTGACTACCTCTTGAAGCTCATCGAGAGAATGCCAAGAGTGTGCAAAGCAGTAATCAGAGCAAAGGGTGGCTATTTTGAAGAAACTAGAATATAAAACATGTTTTCAGTTATTTCACCTTTTTTTGTTAAGTACATAACTCCACATGTGTTCATTCATAGTTTTGATGCCTTCAGTGAGAATCTACAATGTAAATAGTCATGAAAATAAAGAAAACGCAGTGAATGAGAAGGTGTGTCCAAACCTTTGGCCTGTACTGTATATAAGCGCAAAGATGTTCACGACACACACAAACACACAGTTCTGAACAAAGGTCTAAAGCAATCAAAGAAATTGATGTTTAGACTAATCTTTAAGTTAGACATAAAATCATAATTCTCCTCTATCAAAGTGTGTCAGCTTAGCCGTATCTAAACCTCCCCTAATCTCGCTTGTCTAATCGATGTCTCACTGACTTATTTTGCTAATTAAGTTTAAATTTATCACCAGCTCATTTAATTAACTAATACAGAGAAAACAGGAGAGGTTTGGTAACTAAAGTGTTGGATCCAACAAGATATCACTAACTTTTTGGAGAAGAGAAGTCAGTCTTGTTTATATTGTGATACTGTTAATTTGCATATGCTGTGTTATTTTGTGCAAATATATACTTACTCCCCTAATAAATAGTTATAAACGTTTTCTTTTGGTGCAATACTCTGCATGTATTTCATTCATTCATTCATTCCTTCCTACATAAAATACATATATTTTTCAACAATTGTTACCTGGATAAAGCCCATTGAAGGGGGACCAAAGTCATTAAACACCTGTCTGTAGGTGGAAGAGGAAGGGAGAGAAGGAGACAGGGAAGATACACTAGAACCTGCAAAGAAAGGTTACAGGTTTTAAACCGTCCAGAACAACACGCTGCAGCATCATTGTAATATCAAGACAGCCCACATTAGACATGCTAGCCAGGTGGTACACAGGTTAACAGCTCAAACCGCACACAATAAACCTGCGGTACGTCTCCCAAAAGCATAGCTGTTAACAAAACACCATGCAACGTCAGCAATTTACATGGTTCGAACTATGCAACTGAATAGTACCAATTCTGTAAATTGCCTTGGAAAATATACCCCTTATTGTTTTAGACCACTTACTGCTTTTATCCTTCAGTTTTAAATGCCTCGCCTACTAAATTAAAGCTGGAAAACAGAATATGGCAACTCAAATACTGTCAGTCAGCTTTACACTCCGAAACAAAACAGCACACCGTCGCCAGCACGAAAAATCCACAAGAAACATGAAGGCATCACTAAAATACATGTGGACTGGCTTCATCCTTTCATTCATGCGGTTTTCAGGTCATCTCCACAACAAAGAACAAACTACCCATAATGAATTCACTGTGCCACCATGAAACGTGGCATATAATATCATTTAACTTGGAAGCAATCGGACACCCATTCCCGTCCGAGGGCGCTGACCTGGCGGGGTGTGGTTGGAGCCGGACGGGGCTGGCGCAATGGGCTTGTAGCTCATCCTGCGTTTAGTCCCCTCTTCCTCTCAGTGCCGGCTGTGCCCCAGTCACCCAAGTTAAGCTGCCGCCGATAAGAGTAAATATCACTCCGTAGCCTCAGTACCTTCTCAAAGAAAGCATGCCAGTTTCTTTTTTTCTATTGTTTTTTTTAAACCGGCGCCAAATGGCAGCAAATTCGCTGTCCTCGATTACAGATTCAAGACTAAAGTTCTAAACCGCAACAATCGTGCTTAAGTATGTGGCGAATCAGTAGGTAAGAAACTGAGTAAATAAGTTTTGAGCCTTGAAAGTGCTGAAATTATCACAGAATAGAGATCAATGGCTTGCTATAAATATACGTTATCCAGATATAAAATTTCAGCAGGCAGAAAATACAAAAAAATAAATAAACATTAAGAACCTTCCACCGGGCAGTTTGCTGTTACCAAAGATAGGCTCGTGTATGAAAAGCTATTTCCGCTCTCCCAGAATGCAATGCAGCATCCACTTCCGGTGTCTGATGACGTAATCTGCATCAGCTTCCGTTTCGTGAGTGCTTATCTGTTTGAAAAAATGCAGAAACAACTTCAGAATTTTTGAGGTTAAAATCGAATGAAAGTAGGCTGATTTTTCAAATTACTTTTATATGTCAGAAACAGCAGCTTGAGTTTGACTATTTACATTTGTGAGTGAAAAATAATGAATTCATAGACCAAAAACAAATGCAATTTATGGAATAGGCCTACTTTTACTATGAGATTAGCCAATGTAAATATCACATAAGTCCTATCATAATGTTTCGTTTATTTTTCTCACTATAATAATTTAATTCAATATAATATTTTTGAAGGCCACAGCTTACTCCACTGAATAGTATCAATGACTGCATTTAATCATGAAATGGCAGAAGATACAGAAACAAGTTCTCTTTGGAAACGAGTTCTAACATTTTTTTCCAGCTGCTAGAACGCAAGTATTGTTTACACTTAAATGATCTGCATAGGTCTAACGAAAGAACTTAAGAATGTGTAGAATGTATATGCTCTTAAATATTAAACTTCTGACAGGATTGCATTAATCATTATAATAAAGTGGTTCTGTCACAAGGACAGCATATGTCTGTAATAATTCCATCTAACTGATTGTTTTGGTTGAATGGTATAACTTAATTTAAAAGCATCCCAAGCTGAGAGAAGCATATGTTTATAAAAACTAGATCATTTGATAGGGAACCTCAAAATGTTGTAGTTGCAAAGGAGCAAAAACAAAAGAGGTAAATTATGGATTATATCCAAAATGGTATGTGTGGATTTTTTATATGGTGTCTATTTATCTAATTTAAGGTATTATGTAAAGCTGTAAAATCAAGTCAAATGTACACTTCCAATAACATTCATAATTTTTACATTTTAAATTAAATGTGTCATTTTTCCATATGAAGTTAAGTAGTATATTATTTATAATTATTGTCTGGTTACATAACTGAATTTGTTACTGTGGTATTATAAACATTAGATGTGTTATAAGTGATACAAAATTATATATATATATATATATATACACATATATATATATATATATACACAAGGATATGCAATAATGAACAAACAAGTACAAACTACTGCATGTCAATAAGTATATCATAGACTGTGATAAGTAATCCTAATAATCAATAAAATGCAGCAAGCCATTCACACTTGGACTTGCCATCATCACCCACCTTCACTCTTAGACTGGGGAGCCCCTTTCAGTCCTGGCAGGAATCCAATATTTGATTCCCGAGACATTCAGGGTGATGTGCGCTCTACCCCACGGCTGAGCTCCAGTCAGTACTGGGATCTCCCCCTTGCTTTATAGTAATTTTAGCGCTGCATGCACGCAGGGGATGAACTGGCCGGGCTCACCCCTCCCCTTAGGCAATGCGTTCTCAATTTTCCAATTTTGTCCGGGTAATGCAGCTTAGGGTTTCGAAAGTTCTTAAAATCAATAAGTTCCCCTCTTCCTGAGGATGAGGTAAGTGCCCCACGCGCCAACCGTTAGATACAGTTTCAATCAGAAATAATAAGACTGGTGTCCTCGAGCAATGCTTTCCCTTTTTCCTGAGAATGAGGTAAGTGTCCTGCACACCAATCAGTGGCATGCAAAACATATTAGGCAAAACTATCTCTTGTCCTCAGGAAAACCCCTTAGAAAAACATGGTAAGCAAACACATTAACATGATAAGTGTCTTTGAACAGGGTAAGCATCCCAGAACGATTTTTAGGACAAGATAAGCATCTTGGCTCCTTTCATGCGAAACAAGGTATTTTGTGAAAAACAAGTAGTGATCAGTACAAAAAAATAACACATTTATGCAGTTCATCCTCAGCACAATAATATTATGGGTGAATCATGGACAATGTATCTGAATCTCAGGATGATTAGTCCATATATGATCAGAATTAATCAATACTTCAATCACCTCATATGTATGACAGTAATAGGAGGACAGTGATTAATTCTAGGTGACATAATCATCCACATGTTCATCTTAATAAAGTTGGGATCAAGCATGGAAAGATTCAAATTAGATTCAGCATCCCTGTCATAAACCAAATATCAAAGATTTAAAGCAAAAAGTGTGTGGCATATTTCCGTAACTGAATTACTACAATTGTTATGATGATTTATTTAGAGAAAAAAGTCAAATCTTTGAAGGAATTTCAAAATAAAATTATGCCCGGCATGCTAAGAGGCTGGAGCTGTGCATTGGCACAGAGGTTAGCATTGTTGTCTCATACTTCTGGGACCAGGGTCTTCACCTGGGCTCCATGTATATGGATTGAGTATTTTCTCCTTGGGTCATCATGGGGTTTTCTCTGGGTGCTCTGGTTTCACGCCATTTTCCAAAATATATGTATAGTGGTACCTCAGTTCTCAAACTCATTAGAATTCGAATTTCTTAAAAGTCGAACCAACCATTTCGGGAAAAAATTACCTAGAACTCGATCTGAATCTCAGAAGTCAAACCCTGAACCTAAGATAACTTGTACACGCGAGGAAAAGAGTCACGTGGCATGTCTCTCAGCGGAAACAAAGGGTAACACTTCAGCCTCAGTCTCGCATTCGCTGTAATAGCATTGTGCATGTTTACACTACCTGAATACATACATTTACACAGTAAAAATACATTTAGACAATGATAGACAGTAACAGTAATTATTATATAATAAAATGCATTTTAAAATAAAGATTTCATTTCGTGTTTAAATGCTAAAAAAAACATATTTATTTGTATTTTTTAGGGTCGGGAGCCAATTAATTGGTTTACCATGATTTTTTATGGGGAAAATTCGATCAGAACTCGAACTTTTTAGGATTTGATCCGGAGTTCTGAACGGATTAAGTTTGAGTTCTGAGGTACCACTGTATAACGTAAATACATTTATATGTACTGTATTAGGACAACATGTAAGGCTTAAACAGCATACAAAGAAAGACTTTGAAGTATGTTTCCATACACGCAATATGTAGGCCTATATGTGTAATAAAACACTAATGTTATGAGGTACAAAGAAAGAACAAACAGTAGAAGAGGTGGACAAAACAAACATAATTTAAACTAAGACCACACTTACGGTCCCAGTCTTTCCAGATCCCATTTTTCTCCCATTGCTCACAGCATATCAGGTGTATATGAGCCTCCATCTTAGCTTATTTACAGAGCTCACTCCCTGTACGATGCCCCTCCGTCTTTATGATAACTCATGATGGCATTCCCTGGTACCATTACAATTCCCTGCTTTCTTAGTGGTACATAAGTCACTGAATGTTTGCTGTTGTAAATGGTGCACCCTTTGCTTATAACACTTTCTACCACGGTACTTTAAAAATCCACCACCCCTGTCAGCACAATCACATAAACGGCGGATAGTGCGATTGCCACCACCACCACCCTGCCATCATTTTGAAAGTGAAACCAAACCGAAGATACTGCGGGATTTTTGCGTATATCACGGTAGGATATAATTTGGACTAAAATTTATTAAACACCAGAGTATTCGCTCTTATGATTTCCCTACCTAAATAGCAAATTATGTGGTAATTACACAGTTTCTAAATATGGGCAAAATGTCTGCCCGTCTTATCAATGTATCATCTGCTTTATCTGGCTGTTCACATGGCGTACGGAATAGCCAGGTTTAAAAAGATTCAGACTGGAAGCAAATACTGAGATTTAGTTTAACATTTTTAGTTATGTAACCATTAATTGTTTGTGCATTTATCATTATTATTTTTATAAACCGAATCAGTGCTTAAGTGAAAAGTGAAGGCGTAGCTATAAATTAATTCAAAGTGGGCTTCCTTTTAACCGTTTATTACTGCTTTTTCCAACCCAGAAAGATGATAGCGTGCTGTGTGCTGGCGGTTCTGCTTTTCCAGCAGTTTATCGCCGTTTTCGGTGAGTGCGCAGCAGCAGATATGCCTATTAATGGCCATCAAACGTGTCTGACGAGTATATATTATCATGTCTGTTACGGTTTGATACCATGACCGCTGTTGGCGTTTTTTTGTTTATGATTTTTGTTATATGACTGCTGATGTCCCTTCGTAAAGCAGAAACCCTTTCTTCGTCTAAAGCGCCTGCATTTTTTCCAGGGCGGCCGTCTGCTGGCCCGAGTCTGTACTCACTCACACTGATTTATATATACATGTAGCGCCGGCAGGACGCATCTCCCAGCATGCCCTTCCTGTAATTGTAAATAGCCCTTGTTGTCTTGTTGTTGTTTGCTGTCAGTATTAATGATTGCATTTCCCTATTGTCGTGCGTGTGTTTGCCCGTGTCTTGTATGTTCCCTGTCTGGTCCTCGCGTGTATTTAGCTTGTTTAAAACTCCCACCTTGTGTGCATCGTACAGTTCGGTGTCTGACAACCTTGTATTTCCCTTTTCTGTAATAGGTTCGGGTCTCTTTGGGTGACTGTTGTAGTCCTTTTAAGGAGTATTAATAGTATTCATTTTAGTATTCTAAGTGATGCTTCTCAATCAGTAACTATCACAAAATATTGCTAAGACCCTATTTCCCTATGGAAAAGTACATTAGAGAAATTCTAGTGATTTTGGGTTCTCTAGCTACAGGTCTTAACTGACATGGATTTTTTCTGTTCTTACAGGCAGCTTCGCAGTCACTGTGCCCGAACAGCCAATACTCGCCCCTGTTGGCAGCTCAGTTACTTTACCTTGCTCAATATCCCCCGCAGGTAGTGCTGAGGATTTTGAAGTTCGCTGGTACCGACCCAGCAACTTCACAAACCCAGTGCTGCTCTACCGAGACAAATGGGTCCAAAATAATGATCAGGACTCACAGTACAGTGGCCGGGTTTCTCTTGTGTTGGGTGGCCTACAGGAGGGTGTTATGTCCCTACATCTGACGAACGTGACAGTAGAAGACATGAGCACCTACCACTGCTATGTCAGCAGTAATGTACATTATGACAGAGGGACCATCTCGCTCATAGTGTCTGGTGAGTTCCTTTGGGATATTTGTGCTGGTATAGTGTTAACTAGTGTCCTTTTTGTGATAGAAAAAATATGTTTCTGTCTCTGTCACATGTCAGAACTGGGTGCCCCTCCAGTGATGTCAGTGAGCCCAGTAAATGACAACGGCTGGAATGTTAGCTGTGTGTCCGACGGTTGGCACCCAAAACCGGACCTGCGGTGGTCAGACTCCCGGGCATCCACCCTTCAGCACAACCGTCTGCTGGTTGAAAAGGACAACCGTGGCACGGTGTCTGTCCAGAGCTGGATCCTAGTATCGCCTCCTTTCTCTGGTTTCCTGTCCTGCACCATCTCCCTCCAGGGTGGTGATAGCCGAGAAGGAAGGATAGCACTGAGAGATACCGTGCTTCAGTCTGGTAAGTAGAAAACAAAAGCGACTGTGGAAAAAAATGATGGATGGATGGTTAATGTTACAATGATTCATTATGTTTCAATAATTGTACAAGACATAAGCCATGGTGCTAATGCGTTGCATAGCCAGCTGTCATATACTAAGCGCAGTGGAAACCTACCTGAATGCAGATTTATAATTCAGCTATTTACTGTCACCATTCAGTAAATGTCTGTGAGGGGATGGAGGAGTCTGAACCAGTCCCAGGTAGATTAGGCCAAAAGTTAGGGGAATGGGATGCCAGTCCATTGCAAGGCAAACACACACACACACACACACACTGGAGTATGTATAACTGCATGCCTTTGGACTGTGGTAGGATATCAGAGTACCAGTAATGCATAATATGGATATGACCCATAAACCCCAGGCATGCAGAGCCAGTGAAGCAACAATTTTACTCAGTGAGTCAAGATGAAGGTCACTGTTTTTATCCAGCATAAATAATAAATGGATATTTTAGTCATGAATGATTCTGCTTTTCTTTTTTTTAAAACTTTTTTTCTCAATTAATATCCAAGCCATCAAATAACCGTAGTTTGGGGCCTATGTGCACATAGAATTTCATTTTTTTTCTTGCTCTGAGAAGCACAATTTCATCATTGGGAACTCATAGACTTTCACACATATTGCTCTGTGTCCTCAATTCTCAATTAAAGGTGCACTCATACTCTGTTTTGCAGTGGCAGGACCATGGAAACCAGCCTTCATCGTTACATTTTTAGTTTTTCTCCTGTCGATCATCACTGCTGTCCTATGGTTCATCAAGTATAGGAAAAGAGGTCAGTTTTTATTTCTGTGGGCTTTTTTAACTGTTTTGCTGGCACTGATGAAGTCTATTGTTGTGAAGCAGAAGTTAAGTCAGAAGATGAGTTTCCCAGTTTACTGGTCAATCTACATCTCAGCCCTCACTTACGGTGATGAGCTGTAGGTTAGGACAAAAAGAACAAGGCTGCAAGGACAAACATCTAAAATGTGGTTTTTATAGGCCTGTCACGATAATTATGTTAATAACTTATCACATGATATATGGACATAACCACGATAATTTTTACCGACCTCGACACTGGCAAATTGTGTTTGCATAAGAATGAATGTCCCTGACATTCTAGCCAGTCGCACTGCTGCTGCAATCTCATCTGCTCTGTGTCGCAAGCGCAGCTGAAGGCTGATTCTTACTTTACGTGAAAGCATGCATGTGTTGTGCCAGGCAGTCCGTAGTGCTGAATGTTCATACTAGTGCCAACACCCCAGACAAATCTGCTCTTAAAAGTCACATTTATGATGTCTGGTATGATTGTTATAAAAATAAATCAGAATGTATTAAAGTTAACCATGCAGTATGTATTTAGAATAGGCAAGGCAGGCTTATAATCATAAACTACAAAACTACTACTAATCAGCAAATATGAATATTAGTTCCGAAACCAACTACGATAAAAACAAAATTAGAAAAGGGGCGTAATTTACAACAATAATTAGTAATCATGTTTCCTCCTAAATGGGTAGAGACCTCAACCTCCCCCCCCCCCAATATTCATATCAAAGTTATGCCCTTGTGTCAAATACTTCCCATTGCCAATTTAAATACTATTTAGCTACCGTAATGACTTTTATTTGGGCCTCTCAAGCAATGAACTTGAACCATAGAAATATCAAACGGGCCCCACATCGCAACATTTTGTCGTAGCCAGCAAAGTTCTTTCTACCTTTCTGTCTATCCCTACAAATAATATTACTAGAACCTTAAGCAAAATGTATGATAGCTAAACAGATTTACAACCACACCTAAAACTAAACCAAATTTCAAATGAAAATAAAAATGTATATAAAAACTAAATTTAGTTAATCAAAACAATAACACTGATGCAAAAATATACACAGGTATATGGTGTTGCAGTACAAGCGTAATTTATTTTAGCTCGTAGCCACCTGGGAATCTTTATAATCCTGTAGGAAGGAATCATATAAATGTGGGTGTTTCCAGACTATCTCAGGCTGTTTGAAGTGTCCACTTACCCACTATATAGTGAGTGATTGAGTGGATGAACCGACAGAGGGATGGACGGATATTTTTAACACATACTCAGTGAACCATTCTTCAAATCTGACTTCCTGTTATTTTTCTCCTTGCCAGTGAACAGTCAAGGTTCGTTCACATTACTTAGCAGCAGAGTTGGGTAATTCAGGTCCAGAGAGTAAAAGTTCAGACTGGGATTTTGTTTCAACCAACCAGTTCGGCATAAAGAGTCAGAGTCGCAGAGTATTCAACTGGTCGGTTGACACAAAATCCTGGTCCGGACCTTTCCTCTCAGGACCTGCTGAGCAGAGCCTCCGGAGAACTGGGCTGACAGTATATCACCTGAAAAGGAACGATTGAGCCTCAAGACCCCTGTGCCAAATGTTTAATATATAATACAATTTTTGAGTTGAGTCCACTTTTTTTGGTTATGTGGTTATTTATGTTTTATATATTGTCATTATATCTGTGGCATAAAATCATCTGGATGGAATTTTCAATTGTTAAATAACCATGTTTCTAAGATGGTCTGCTTTTAAATGTGTTTAGTGGGTATTTATATCAGAGATTTCAATATATCATCATTTTATTTAGCAGCTTATTTGTATTTCATGAAATTGTTTCTGATTGTGTTTTTTTTTCAGTGTCAGTGGCTCTGAAATCAAGAGAAGGTAACTTTTATTTCATTTTGTTGTTGCCTTGAAATGTTGAGTATATTATCACTATCAGTGTTGCCATTGAGAGAATGTGAGATAGACAGGTGGATCAGTTCAATTATTAAGATTTTGTCCCCGCTGTGGAGTTCTCTAGTGGTAAAGTAGGAGATAAGTTGTTCGCAGGATGAAACTCCCAGTTTTCTGGTCAGTGTATGTCTATGTCATTGCCTATGGTCATGAGCTGTGGGCAATGACTGAAAGAATGCGGTTAAAGATACTAGTGGCTGAAATGAAGTTTCCCCACATTGATGCTAGGCTCACTTTCCATGACAGAGTGAGGACTTCAGAGATCCTGAGGGACCTTGAAATATAGTCACTGCTTCTTTGGAGTGTGAGTGTTAGCAGAGGTGGTTTGCGTGTCTTATGGGAACACTCCCCTGACGGCTCCCAAGGGAGCTGATCTGGCCACATCCAACTGGCAGCACCCCCTGGGAAAACCCAGAACATGCTGGAGGGGTTACATCTCCTCGCCGGCTTTGGGGCATCAAGGGATCACTCAGAATGGGCTGGAGTCTCTGGCCATAGGAATAGATGCCTGGTATGACTTGCTTAGCATGTTGCCATGACGACCCTCACCAGAAGCAACGGTGGGACAATGATGGAGATGCTAATGATGAATTAGCAACGAAGACCTAGATAAAATATTTCCAAAAACATTACTTGTAATATGCCACAATTCATTGATACATGTCAGATAGAATAAGTCGTTTTTTTCCGTGATACAGAATTGGAAAATGTTCATGATAAATATTAAGCTACTGTACCTGTTTATCCAGCAGGGTGACTTTACATACATTTACTTGAAATCCCTCTGCTTGATAATCATTAACTGCCTATAGTTTATACTTTATACAACTGCTTGTTTTAAAGTCTTTTTTTAAAAATCTTTGGACTGGGCAATGAGGTTTTTTTCTACAAGTGCCTCCAATTTATGAATAATAAATTCCAGTTTTAAATAAATAGGTTTGTAAACAGGAATATACTGTTAAGAAATGAATGCAGTGCTGGAACCTGCAGTCTCATGGGCATCCAGAATTTCCTCTAACATTATGCAAAAGAGTTTTGCAGCTGTACCGATACCAGTTTTGCATAGAATTCTAAGGCTCGTCTTCATCCTCCGTGGCATGACAGAAAATAATAATAACCTATACTTTTAATAAACATAGTAGGAATGTCTAAGCGTTTCTGTGAATATCTATGTATGAAGCTTATTTGTGTGTTATTTATTTGTCTTTAATAGCAAAAACAGACCCAGATGGTATGGAATCGCCAAAAGGTAATGCTCGTGTCATTTTGTGGTTGCTGTGATATATTGAGTATGTTTAAATGCACGTTCTTGGTGTTGCCATTAAGATAATGTGAGATTGACAGGAGGATGAGTTGGGGTCTCTACAGTTTTGC
Organism: Stomatorhinus ivindoensis; assembly: GCA_019775895.2. NCBI lineage: Eukaryota > Metazoa > Chordata > Actinopteri > Osteoglossiformes > Mormyridae > Stomatorhinus > Stomatorhinus ivindoensis. Next base: position 12,209,198 of record JABFEB020000016.1, on the reverse strand, counting down.
TGCACAGAGCCCTGTAGAGCTAAGGCAGGAATAATGTAGGATGAGACCCACAGTTTACTGGTCAATGTATGTCTTAGTCCTCCCCCGTGGTCCTGAGCTGTAGGTAATGACCAGAAGAACAACGCTGCACATACAAGCTGCCAAAATAAGGATTCTCTACTAAGATGCTAGACTCACTCTCTGTGATGATGTGAGGAGATAAGAGATCACGAGGGACCTCGAAATATAGGCCGCTGCTCCTTTGCATTGCGAGGAATCACCTGATGCTTCACCATGATTGTCACTAGGAGAAGCTATGGGAAATGGTTTTGAGGATGGGATGATGATGATGACGCTGTAGATGGATGATGGTAATGATGATGATTTCTGCAAGATCTAAAACTTTAGATGAATGTCATTGAGAGAACGTGAGATTGACAAGAGGACTTTATGCCACTACCTGCTTTTCTGCTAATGAGGAGCTTGGTGGTAGTAAAACAGGTGTTAAGTTTACTACTCAATCCTCGCCTATGGTCACGTGGATAATGACCAAAAGAAGGTTGCAAGAACAAGCACCTGAAATGTGGTTTCCCTGCAGGGTTGCTGGGCTTCTGTGTGACAGAATGAGGAATTCAAAGATCCTGAAGGACCTCAAAATGTAGTCGCTGCTCCTCTGAACTGCCAGGGGTCAGCTGAGGTAGTTTGGGTATTTTATAGGGAAGCTTCTCTTATGGCTCCCAAGTTAGAGGTGTAAAGATGCATTGATGCATCATGATGAATTGATTTTTAATGGGCCAATTTACACTAAAACTGAAAAAGTATATGTTTTAGAGGGGGTTTAGTGATATCTATCTATCTAGGCTGTTCTGCGGGGTGATTCCTAGTTTTGGAGATATCGGCTGTAGAAATGTCAGTCTTCTCTCGAATGTAAGGGGAGTGAATGGCATCCTTTCTGTGGAGGGTAATGCACCAAGATATACGTATGAAACAGCAGTGTCTCATCAGAAATCATGATCCGGTTATTGAATATAATCCACAGTTTAATGTACTAACTATTTCCTTCTACCAAACTCCACGCACCAGTCGTATCACTGCGCACAATGAAATCGCCGGGGTGCTCCTGCTGGTAGGCCTATCTCTTGTGTGATACAGTTGGATAGATACCAGCAAATCTCCTGCAAAAATACCTTTTTTCAGTTTTAGGGTAAACTGCCCCTTTAAGGTGGTAAGTCAGTGCATCAACCTGTAAATGCACATGCTGCACGTAGAAACACAAAGTGCCGGCACACGAATGTCTACTCTCTCTCTATATATATGATCTTTGCACTACGATGCTTTTGGGAAGCATCGCTGTTTTGTAGCAAAAAAAGTTACTGTTTTTGCAAGCTACTGCAGCAATGGTTGGGGCGTGGCCACATTTCATTGGGCAGAGCCCCCTGTGCAGACCCAAGACATGCGGCAGGGATAATATCTGCTAGCTGGTTTGGGGACATTTAGAGATCCCCAGAATGCGCTGGAGTCTGTGGCCATCGGAAAACGAGGTCTGATCTGAGCAGCTCCGCACGCTTCCACTGCAACCCTCACCAGGAGAAGCGATGGAAAATTGGTTATGATGCTGAGTTAAGTTGTATTAAAGCAGTATTTCATGACATGTTATAGATTTGAATTCATCATACTGATTTTTTCAGAAATTATATTCCCTAAACAATTGTCTGTGATGTCACAATTCATTCAAGTCTCTCACATTCAGTAAAAGTTTTGTGTTTCTTTTGTCTCCATGATAGAAACAGCACTACTTCTCGGTAAGACCACCTACTAATCTTCTTTAACCAGTACGGCTTCTTTGCACACATTTACCTGATGCCCCTTTGCTTAAAAATCATTAACTTCCTGTGGTTATATAGCCTTCATACAGCTACTTGTGATTTCAAAGTTGATTTGGAAAAAAATCACTTCGATTGTAATTGTGTGAGGTAATATTCACCATCCAGTTTCATTTCTGAGTGATGGTTTCAGGTATACAAACCTTTTGGTTCAATAGGAGTCTCAATCGGGGATGGAGCTTTAGATTCCCTCAAATTACTGAAATCTACTGAATTATACTTGTTTGTTTTGTTACAGAATAGTGTTTCCAATTTATGAATTTTTACCTTCTGGACCAATTAGGTCTGTAAATCGAGTGACGTTATAACTATTCAAAAAAGAATGTACAGTTTGAACCTGCGGTCTGGTGGGTGTATAACATTATGCGCAAGCCTAAAATATGGATGCCAGTTTTACATAGACCTCGGAACTAATTCTTCCCTACTGTAGGAGGCCTGAGTCAAGAATATAATAGCCAATACTTTTAAGCGAAATTATGAGACTGTATGTTTCTGAGAATGTCTAAGTATCTGTGGGTTATTTGTATTTTATTAATTTGTTTTTAATTGTGCTTTTTTTTTGCGCAGCACCAGAGAATATGAAATCAGTAGAAGGTAACATTGTTTTAATTTTGTGGCTGAAATGTACTGTACTGAAATGCACACTATCAGTGTTGTTGTTGTTATTATTATTATTATTATTATTATTATTATTATGATGTGAGATTGACAGGAGGAGCAGTTCAGTGACTGTATTCTGAGGGGCTCCATGGTGCTAAAGCAGGATCAACACCAGTCGACCCCTTAGGCACCACAGACAGCCGGCTAGGGCGCCACCTTCTGGGGGTGTGTCGACTTAGCAGGCTGATTTAGCTTTGCAGATGAATGCATGCTGCGGTGAGGCACCATGGGAAAAGGGTGTGACTGGTCAAACTGGCCCAGCCAGCAGCTCTGACCAGCACCTGCTGACGTTAAGTTGCATTAAAGCAGCGTTTCATGGCCGTGACAAAGATCTGAACTCATTATACTGTTTCAACAGAAAAATATTCCCTAAAAGATTGTCACATTCTAATTCATATTATGCCGCAATATATTCAGGTTATTCATGATATAGAATTGGAGCTTTATGGTTAAACTACCACCCTTGTTAATCCAACATGGCCACATCACGCACATTGACTCTGCTTGACAATCATTGTACTGTCTGTAGTTATATAGCCCAGTAGCATACAACTATGTGATTCTTTTGGAAATAAAACACCATTTTGGTTTAAATTCTGTGAGGTATCAATATTTGAAAGGTACTTAAACTGAGCAATACATCCCCAATTTAAAAAAAAAAAAACAATCACACCATTTTATCAGAAATGTGTGACCATTAAAATATGATTGGACATCTTGGTGGGTCCTCAGAATTTGCCTGTAGATCAGTGTGCAGAAGAGTAAAATGTAGATTTAGTCAGTTTAGCATTTTAAATTAATTCCTCCCTATTATATTCGACCAGATTCCACAAAACGGTATTCTTTTACACATACATGTGCAGACACACATTAGACAACTGTATCCTTATGGGGACTCTCCATTAATTGCTACAGGCATAACTGTATTCCCAATATGAAGACCGTAACCCCAAACAAGCCCTAAGCTTAATCATAAGTAACTAAAAAAAATACAAAACTTGACATTTTGAGCTTTTTGATTGCAGTAAGCAAAAGAATCCATAACATTAAAATAAGAGGTTTTTATTACATTGTGGGGACATTTGCTCCCAACAACGTAATATATACATGACCCACACACACACACACACACACACGCACATGTAGGGTAAACATATCCTTATGGGGACCGCTCATTCATTTCTATCTGA
>JABFEB020000016.1:12064748-12075479 GCA_019775895.2 Stomatorhinus ivindoensis | reverse complement strand
CTACTGTATATTTTAAAATCCGCGAAGTCGTGAATCCGCGATAAGTGAACCGCGAAGTAGCGAGGGATCACTGTATAACTAGATTTTACTGTAATCAAAATAATTTGGCTCCAAACATTCATTTTACACCTCTATTCTGAAATGTCACAGGTTACACATCTTCTATACTATTGATATTGTTCATGTATGCTTACCCAAAACATTTAACTGTTACTGGCAGAGGAAGGACAACTATCACAGTGTCACCCACTGGATTAAGAGGGCACACACCGACAGGATTACAAGCACTGGTTAATAGGTAGTAGGGGGGGGGAGAAAGAAAAAACTGCCATGCAATCTAGCAGATGCCGGCATGTGTGTTTCCATGCACTTCACCTATATGGTTTATTTGTGATAGCAAGCATTCCCCAAATACAGGAGATCAAAGAGGAGGACATCCCACAGATTTCAGAAGAGACTAGATGCAGGAGGGCCAAACGGAGCGCTCTCCTATGAGGACGGCCTTGAGAAAAGACACAAGCCAGAGCTCGCGGGCGAGATTCTGACCTGGGCCTGGAGCCAGGAAAAGGGCAGAACCACTGAACTATTCAAGACATTTCTAAAGGCAAAGCTGCCTGGTTTACAAATCTCTAGCTAAGGGCAAGCCTCCCATTTGTTTTCAGAGATGGACAGCTAACTAATTCAAAGAGTTTGGAGATTACGTCACATTCTTAAAGGAAAAGAACCTTCTAAAGTAAAACCTTTTTCCAATAACACTAAAACCATCATCATCTGGTTAATATGATTAAATACTGGGAATGGTATAAGTGGTAATGCTTAACATCTCACTGCTAGAAAGCCACTATTTGAATTTTAATAGCAGCTAACTTTTGAATATTAATATGAACAACTTATTCATCAAAATATTGCTTCATTCAGTCCTTCTTGAATTTAGTGGATAACAAAATTATACCTGCAGTATAACAGATTCCCACCTTCACCCTACAATCATACCATGTTCATGTGGGTTTCCTCCTGCCCTCCAAAGTCATATGGGCATATTTTAAGTTAAACAGGGTAAGACTATTTTAAGAAGCCACAGAAAAAATGCTTATTTTTAAACACGGATCAGTAAAATTCCAAGTGTCAAATCAGTGAAATAAAATCAAAATGCCAGAATAAAACCTAATTATGGGCTCACAGGAAGAGGGCCAGAATATTCCAAGCTACCGGCTACAAACTAACCTTGAGTATAATTCTGGATGCACGCAAAAGGGGTTCAACCCTGACCTTAACATCTCTGGGATATGTGTGTGTGTGTGTGTGTGTGTGTGTGTGTGTGGGGGGGGGGTTAATTAGTTGCACAAACAGATTGGCTGTAATCTGACACTAGGTTCCTGTTAAACACTCCCTTCGTTCTCATGTTCAGTGCTGGAGAATGATTCATCTACAAGGCACTGTCAAGGCCTGTGACAATCAATAATTAAGAATTATTAAAAATTATTCAGAGCTTAGCTTAAAAATTGCCTGACAAACCAAAAGGACTTGATAAGGCAACTGGCAATTCTAGCGCAATTCACATTATTTATCCCACCCTACATGCATTATATTAAAACCATTCCGTTCACTAGGACCAACAGCAAGTAAACGCAACCTAACATCTTTTGAGACCCTGTAACATATCCTTGTCATGTGCAAATCTGACTGGCTGCATAGCTTGTGAGCAGAGCGCTGGGTGGAGAATTAGCCACAAAAAGAAGTATAGCAAACTGAGGGAGCATTCAAAAGAAATACACACACACACACATGAAAACCCACAACTACACTGTCATTAACTTCACAGTTGTGCAACATAGAGCACAAGGTCCTTAAAGCTAATTTTATACTTCTGTGCAGAATCGATGCGATAGGTCGCTGCGTAGTCACATGGTACATGGATCAGGGTGCATGACTATGCACCATTCCTGAAGTCAGTTTATAGAAGTCACCAAAAAAGGAAAAACACCACTGACCTGAGAAATCACAGCATTTCTTGTTCAAATTAATTTACTGTAAAAGTATGATTATGTAATGGGCCATTTCAAAGCATACAGAGTTCCATCTCCCCCGGTTCCCATCTACAGCTCTCCAATTGCCAGGGAATCAGGAATAGAGAAGAATACAGAAAAGCCTTCATGAAAAATGCAGGAATGAGAACACATGGCCACTGAGCCAGGCTGCTGCAGGCTACCCATCCGCACTGTGCAGCTGTCACAGGTAAAGAGGGTCTAAATTACCCCTCCGTCGACACACCTGATTGGGTGTGTGTGGGGGGTCACGGCACTGTCATCCGAGCTGGCGGCGACAGGAAACCGCAGAGCCTACAGGCCATGAAGACAGCGAATGAACAAACCTGCCACAACAGGTCTCTGGTGACTCAGCCGCGAATGACGACACCACCATTCGGGCAGCGCAATCAACAACTTTTTACGTTTATGTGCCCAGGTCAGCACACACTGCCCCCCCAAAGCAGCGCTATAACAGTTTTGTTTCTCATATTGGAGGTGTGTCTACTCCTACATGTGTCTTATTGGTTTTAAGGTCTAATTACAGACATCTGCTAGTGGGAAAGGGAGGAGGGGAAAAAAAACAGAACACTTGGAACAAGTGGGCCTTTGTTTCCAGCAATACATTTAAGGAATGTTTCAAAATTTAAAAAGTTACACACATACACATTATATATCGGATATATTTTTAACATTGTAGTATTCTAAATGCAGCCACACTGCATTTTAAACCTCTGGCGCTGAACTGTACTATTGTCCCCTCCTGCATTCCACTATAATTATTGTTTTTGTAACAATTGAGACTACTGGGCCTCTCAATCAATGAAGCCATCGAACAGGATCAGATTTGCGTCATGAGTCATGGTGCGTAGAGAGATTTTCCCAAGAAGCATAACAGAGCAGGATCAGTTTACAACAAAAAAAACAAGCAAGCAAGGAAGCAAAACACTCGACAATCACAGATAAGCAGAAGTGACCATTTAGACAAGAACACAATGTGCCACCTCAGCAAAATATAGACCAGCACTTTCTCGATGTGCAGAACACGTGTCATTGGCAGGGTCACATCCGCTTCTGGATGCACTACTGCAGTCAAGTAGTTGGTGAAATTTTGGTGCTGTTGTACACAATACCTTATTTGCAAAGGCAAGTACATTTTTACAATCCTCCATATATCATACCTATACAGAACCAAATAAAATGAATCTCCCACATTCTCATTCTAGCAAAATTATGTGCAGTTAGACCAGACTTTCCTGACAGATGATATTCCAAAATCATAATTCAGCTGCACTATTTTCCACAGTATTTCAACCAATGTCTTCAGACAAATGGACAGCATGCGGCTGCATTTTACTGGATGGCAGAGAGTCAGGAGGGATGCCAGAAAGTGTAAAATTTAATCACAACAGCCTTTTAGACTTTGTGGAAACGAGGCGCAAAACATACTGATCTTCTCCATGCTGACACAGGTTCACACAACTCATCTGCACCTTCGCTATTACGAGTTTCCAGACCCAACCACAGCCTGCGAGCATGTCCCAATAAGGAGCAGAAGATGCTGGGGAAAACACCATTGGCCCCATGGAAACAGCCCTACTTTCTCCTTGGCTGCTACCAGCCTGGCCGCGTCAAGGGAGGCTGTGTGTACGGAGAGGCCCCGAGACAGCAGGGGCTTGAACCTGGACCTGGGCCACCTGGGATGGCCAAAGGGACCTCAGCAGATGATTCCTGGTCAGCTTTTCACCCAGCCCATCATGGGGAGACTCTCAGACAACCACTGAACACCATCACTCACTCAAGGATCAGCTTTCGCTTTAATTCTGAGGGATCCAGCTGTCAGATTTGAGATTAGCATGGCTCCTGATCCGTCTACTCCACCCAGCACTGGCGCCATGTTGCCACAGCATCCGGCTGCAGTGCTTCAAGTACATGGAGGCACCACTGCTGCCCAGCACTTAACCAGCAACTGAATAATTAATGTGGGCTATATTCACCAGCTCTGTAATACAAGGATGGATAACAGTTTAAGGTTCTTCCAGATAAAACTGCCCTCTCACATCAAGAATTTTACATGGAAACAATAAGTGAAATACAAGGAAGGGCACACAACCCATAAACATGCTAACAGTGCAGAACAGACAACTGCCAGCGAACAGATGTGGAAGAAAGTATGTGTGCGAAGCCCCAGTAAAAAAGGCAGGGCACCGTGTGGGCGAGGTTGAGCCACCATTCATTCCCAGAGAAATTAAGTTCTGCAGTGGGAATGTGATGTGCAATCTCTGGTCATGCCAAGTTTCTCTAGTCTCAAACAATCTAGCATTCTGACTGCACTACACATGGAGTATAAAATTAAGCATACATTTCCCAAAACCAGCTTCAGATGAGCATCTAACAAGGGCCTAAGAACTTAAAGGATTCCCAGCCAATCAACCAAAACGTGACATGAAACCAAAGATCATCAACATGAAATAAATTATTTGCAGAAACTGTACAATTACAGTTTTTCAAAGTTTGAGTCCAATAGTCAGATGCCAACAACATTTACAGCCAATTCCACACAAATGTCACATCGACAAAACTGATAAAAGGCTATTTCGAACATTTAATTTAATAAATGGAATTTGAGGATGTATCTATATTCAATCCAAGAGGTTACATGTAAAAGATATGCAAACTGATTCACACATACTAAGCTTGTCCATGCTCTGAGGCATTTTTAAAATGTCACATGCATAACACTGGAACTGCCCCATTATAAACACAAATATGGAAACATCTCTGCTGATTCATAGAGTCATAGTGATGAGGGGAAGAGACTTGTGAGAAAGCAGCTATTAAAGGCCAAAGAGAAGAAAGCAGAGTCTCTCAAAGGAGCACCAATGTTTGTCTTAATGCCTCCTACCCTCCCTGCTCAACTCCAGTCATCACAAGACTAGTAAGCCTGCTCTCCCCCGATTAACACTGTGGAAAAAGGCCAATCACGTGAAGGGGGCTCTGCTTTCCAAGCAGCACAAAGCTACTACAATACAGCAGCAGAAAAAATACCATAAATCTTGCCACTCCGCTCAGCTTTGGCTCACCAGCACCCGGGAACCAGGCTGATTCAGAAAATGTGGCAGCAGCTTACGCTAATCCATACGTCATTTCACACAAGCAATAACATATGTTCATTTAACGGCGGACGACAAACCATAACACAACTGAACACAATTTAATGCTGCATCACTTACAATGGCTAAAAGCTGGATTTTGGTGCAAAGGACCTTTCTAAAGAATTTCACTAGATGCTCCAGACTACAGCGTAAGAGGTAGCAAGTGAAAATCAAGGTGGGTTAGTTTCACCGGTCTTTTATGAGTGCGGGACATTTCACAGGGCACAAATGTTTGCACATTCTGCAGCAGTAACACAACTAGTGGAGACGAGGGGGCATTATGAAGGAGGAGGAGAATCCTGGCTGGTAGCTCACTGGGACAAAAAGAAAAGCCTTCCCTCCCCCATGGACTTTTCCAGCAGGATGGAAGACCAAGGGAGTATGACTGTACACCAACCCTTTCCCATCGTTTATCAGCATATATATTAACACAACAATGTTGATACAGAGCTGAGGGTATCGCAGGGCTTCAGAAGGCACGAAAACCAGGAACATGAGGTTGACTAACGAAACCAAGAATTAGGGGTGAGCAATAATATTACTAAAATTATCATCACGGTATTTTCCACTTTTTGGACAGTCAACGGATACGAAAAGTGACATTTCAGCTAAAATGTTGTAGAAGATCATCAATAAGACTTGCTAACAGGAGGTCCTAAGGCAAGTGCACCACGATGCTGCAAGATACTTGATGACCAATTCAGAACCTCCTAGATTCAGTGCATTGAATCTGACAGACAACGCAACACTATCCACAGGGTTCAGGCTCTTCATGGGGTTCATTTTCCAGAGGAACACAGTAAATATTTCATCAGCCTACAACATTAAATGCTGTTTAATCTGACAATGAATTGCATATCACCCAGAGACTCACAAACGGTACAAGAAAAGTTTTCCAATTAAAATAATTGGGACAAATTGAAATTTTATCCCTCACAAGCCATCAACCACAGCCAATTAGAAGCTGAATCACTGATGGAAGGCAGGATGAAAAAGCAGAGCTTGGCTCCTTGACCAGGCTGTCCATCCTCTAACCGTTTATCCTGTTTAGGGCCTGCTTAAGTCTTTGGACTGCAGGAAGAAACTAGAAAAACTAGGGAGAACACACACAAATGCAAACTTCACACACACAGACTAGCAGGTCTAGACTTTACAGATTCTTAATATCTGAATCTATAAAGACTGACCACACATGCATAATAAACAGGTTTAATTCCATATTGACAAAGATCTGCTAAACTTAAAACTTAAATAAAAAATACTGCATTCATATTGCTCATGACAATCATCTTGAAGAAATTCCATTAATTCTCTTCAATAACAAGAATTTGGACTACCAAACTTCTAACCATAAATCTAGATACCTACAGCTAGATCTGTCAATTAAAATACATAAACATTTGCTCTGCTACAAGAAATTTCCGCATGCATCGCTTTATGGCAAAGGCATACCTCCAGTTATTTGCACCTGTTTTTATCACTCGAAAACAATGGGATCAGAAATGGAAAAACATACATTTCTCTAGTTCTTACGATATGACAAGAAATGCCATGCATTTTAACTTTTATGTGCCTAATTTTTACTTTTTGTGGTATAAAGGCTAATGCACAGTTCACATGCAGAGATTTCTTGTCATTGCAGCGCGAAAGCACATAAAATATACGCATTTGCACATATGAAGAATGTGTAACAGTTATACACGTCCCTGGATATAAATATGGCTGAAACAAACACAAAATACGCCAAACTTCATTTTTCAGTTTAGAGTGATAGTGTTAATCAAACAACAGGGAATTGATTACCGGAGTGAACACTTAAAACGACAAGCAAAGAAAATAGATTTTAATGGAATCATTAACACGAGGAGTCTATCATGTTTCACAAAGCCATATTTCTTGCTTAACCAGATAACTTGTGATGCAAGGTACCCTATAGTTTAAATACATTTTTATCTTTGTTCACTTATATTTACCCCAGACTACCTTAATTCCAAACTCAGTTTGCTGTAAATGTAGACAATCTGATTTGCTGTAAAAGGGCAGGATGAGTGGATAGAGCAGTGCAGACGTGTAAAATCGGTCAGATGGTACGGGATCGGGAAGAGACAACACCAACTGTTTATTAACTTTCTTGTTATTGTCATATAAGGCCTCTATTTTTGTTTACAAAGCTTAATAGGAAAATGCATTTATGCTCAACAAAAATTCAATATTTAGTTCTTATATGGTGTATATGTAATATTCAACTATGGGTAGGCTAACTAAGGTATAAAATGAACAGAAAAAAAAAATCACAATTATTTGTATGATAATCGTCAACTAAAATGCAGCAGCTGTTTGTCTTGCATAGAAGGATAGCATATTGTTCTGGTCAAATCTGTGCAATAAACATCATAATGACAGAAGCCAGTGAAGGCCACAGGGCATGCTGGATTTCACAATATCCCAAGACTGTACAGAATCTCTAAAAAAAATAATAATCATAATCTTATCTGGTGTTTAAGGTTACTTTTAAATTGTTTATCCTCCTGAAAGTACATTTCATCTGCCATCCACTGATCAATGAAAACCCATTCAATAAAATGGCCACACCCCATTATAAAGAGTGCAGAGGGTGGGGGAGCTGCAACTCACCTGGGGCAGAGCCGTATTGAGCTGCCTCTGAAGTGCATCACGCTCATGGCTGACCTCATGCAGCTTGCTTTGAGTTAGCCCGAGGTTCTCCTGGGTCTCACGCAGCGTCTCCAGTAGCCGGTCCCGCTCCTCCAGCATTGACACCATGAGAGACTCAAAGTGTCCATCAGAGTCTGACTGCAGTGGAGAGCCTGAACCACAGCTGCCACCGCCCCCCGGTGGGATCTCTGCCTCGCTGATTGTGGGCATCACCTCGCACATCATCTAGGAAAGAGAATGAAAGGATATCAGTTGTCACACTAATTTCTGATCAAATTAAATTGCCCAATCATGACAGCTCTAGTTTTTACCAAATGCTGTGTCCTGGTCATGACTTGTAATGCTGAAACTACATCTACAGTGTTGGTCCGAACATAAGATGGGTTTCCTTTTCTTCCTCAAAATATGTCTGAAAAAGTGAAAGTAGGCATCTCTGGCAATGTATCCCTGAGTGATGTGTAAATCTGATTGGCTTCCTTGGCTCTGCTACTGCTAGTATTAAACTGATAGTGACTACTAGTAAAGATAGCAACATGCAGTTTAAAAGAGCTGTCATATAGTCTCTTATTATGGCTCAAACTTTTACCCATTTAATGTGGGTCTACTGCATCAAAAACATTCTATACTTCCAAGTGTGCTGGAGTCCAGTTTGCATAAAGTAGCAATGTGTGAATGGGACAATTCGGGGCAACACCAACAACTTTTCTGACAGTGTTAAGTTCTATTTGGCTAAATAGTAAATTTTCAGATTCCTAAATATTTCAAAAACTTCAAGTACTGCAATGTGAACTTCTCAATATCATTCCGCCCTAAACCAAATAAGAATAATTTTCTTCCCAAGAACAATTGACAGCATATACAAACAGTCGACTTTAATGATTGTTTTTTTTTGCATTGAGGAAAAGATAAACTTTACAACTTCCCCCAAACTGTACCAAGTTACTGGATTTTCTCTCACGTAAGTCTCAAAATAAAGTGTTCCGTGTTCTGTTCTGGAAAGAGGTACAAATAATTAACTGAAAATGAGTTGCTGTACATCCAACTGTACTTGACATATATTTTACTTTTACCAAACAAGAGCAGGTGCAAAACATTTAAATAAAACTAATGTAGGTTACTTGTATAATTTTCCAGCAGGTTTAAATTCACCATCGTCTTAAAAAGAAAGAAATCCATATGTTACAAACCTCCAAATAAAACCTAAGTGTACTCTCTCTTCCAAAAAATAGGTAGATGGTAATATTATTAATAAGAACACCGCATGTTAAACACACAATTCTTACATTGCTAGTAAACTAGATTAAGATAAGGCTTTTGCATACCTTCATACTGAACGGACATTATAGAGCAGGGGGTCATGTATTACAAATTTCAAGCATTGTGTCATCTTCACCAACAGTGAAGAACTTCCATGATATCAACATGTCAGCATATGGCCGTGAGTGTGCATACAGCTGCAAGGCTATTGCCTGCATGTATGACATGTGGTGCATGTGTAAAACAGATACATGAGACTGGCCAGGCAGTCTCTGCTTCCGGCCGATCATGCGGAAAATCGACCGATTCCGGTACCTGGCCGATCGATTGGTGCATCTCTACTATCCAGTAAAAATGATGTCAAAGTCTGGGATATATTAGATGGTACACTTAACATCCAGTACTTTTTGACATGTTGAATGCAGTAGAAATGGGCAGGAATAAATATGAGTGACTGTCAAGAGCCAAATTATCAATGACATGTCAGCATGTAGCTATGAGTGTGCATGTGGCAATGAGGCTATGTATGCATGACGTGTGGCGCATGCATAAAACAGACAGGTTCAGTAACTGAAATACATGAAACTGCTGAAAAGCATACTGAAAATCAAGCATGATGCAAATCAGCCGATTCCGGTCCCTGGCCGGTCAATCAGTGCATGTCTAATCATATGGTTATGTATCGTAGTAAGAAAAATGATGTGGCTAAGTGACAGGGCTAGCCTTTGATTCAGCTGCAAATATTTTCACATAACAAAAACAAAGAAAACTAAAAGGAAAAACACACACAGGATGAGAATGACAGGCTAAGTTACACAAAGGCACTAAATGGTGCATATCTATGGCTAACCTTGCATTATTCAGCGAGTCTGTCAAACCATCTTATTTTTAAGACCTAGTTGCATTTGTCATTCTGTGGCGATAAATCCTGCTTTGCAATATAGCTGAGACAACTTCACTTTCATTTGCTTTTACTCAGAAAAGCTTCTACAGAAGAGAGAAGGAAATTTTTAATTGATGCTATTATGAAAATGGGGTAATCAAGTTTAAATCGAGTAATTGTGACAATTTTACACAACAATAAGACAAACCAATGGTATACATAGAGCCCAGGTGGGGCCATAGACAGGGTTTTTGTGCACACAATGTACTAAGTCATCCACATGTTTAGGGATGCCACTAAACTAATTTTCTATAAATTAATCTATCGATTTCATCAATTGACTAATTTAATTTAGACAAACAGTATGACATTGCAGAGGTTTAGATAATGTATGTATGCCCGCTTTTAAGCACTATACTAACATTTTCACCCGCAATTCGATAAAATTTCTGCTCCTCGCTAGGGCTGGGCAATTAATCGAAAAGTAATCGAAATCAACATTCAGAACCTATAATCGATCAAATTTTTCCAGGTCGATTATTTCGATTACTTTACCTTTAAAAACACTACCGCATGACCCCGCTCCGTTATGTTACGTTATTCCGCCGACATGTCGAGCATGGAGAGCTTAAACACAGACAACTGAGCAACAAGAGCAGCTTGTACCAAAGAAAAACGCAGTCTCCGTCATTTGGACACATTTTGGCTTCAGTAAGGATGACATTGAACAAAATGAAGT
>JABFEB020000016.1:12046511-12062607 GCA_019775895.2 Stomatorhinus ivindoensis | reverse complement strand
TTGGCTTGATGGCAACATCTGGTGGAAGTTTTGTGTCAATAGCCCACTTAGAAATCCCCTTACTGATAAAAATGTTGTTTATTTTCCCCGCTGTATTTCTCAATGTGTCAAAGCAAGGAGGAAACGAAAGCGGATTAAACTACACCGATCGTGTATCGTGGAAAACATAACGGTTGTCTCAATCATTCAGAAAAACATTTAGGCCTATTCGTAAAAACAGGATGATTATCTCATTAATTCTGATAAACAGAAAAAAATATTACTCGTATAAATAGTATGGTTAAATCGGAAAAACAGACCCGATGTTTTTCAGATGAATGCGAGGGAGGTGAACTAATACTTAAAAATGTAATCCGACTGCTCCAGATCTTGCGTTACGTAATATATGTTAACATGAAGGAAGGTTTCCCAACGGAAATAAAAAAACTGATAAACGAATTAATTAAGTTGTCATTCCGCGTTCCAAAATGACAATAGCATATATGAAGTACATGTAAATGCACTTTAAAAATACAGATGATTTATTATTTTAATATCCACCGTTTAATAATGCATTCGCTGCTATCTGCCCATAGGAGAACTTGACAGCAGGGGGTTTGTTTGGAACCATCGAAGGCGAACATGAATCACGTGATCGTGTCTCGATGCGATCAATAAGTGTCGCAATTCTGTGACTAAACAGCTCAGGCCGCGACAATCACGTCTGGGGTGCGGTTATGACAAATTAATTGCAACTCAGGCATAAGCCTAGAGTTGGTATCTCTCAGCTATTACGTCTCAGCAACAGGTGTAAAGTGAAAGTAAATGTAGTCAATGTTAAGAAAGACGACAATCTGTATAAAGACTGAGCTGCTTTAATCAAAGCGTATGTATGTATATCCGTTTTAATATGGGATGAATTTTGCCTGTCGTATCAAACATGGTTCTTTAGGTAAGATAAAACGGAATATCCAAGCAAAGGATGAAGATGAAGATCAAAAGTCTGACTATTATATTAATCTTGATCAAGTTCGTCATTATCTCTGATGGTATGTATCGTTTAAGTCTGGTGACTCTTATAATAATGTTTAAGAAATTCTGATTGAAATGTGTTTGTTTTGGGTGTCCAAACTGATGTAGAAACATATCCTTACCAAATACTAAAGTTTTGATCCGTAATTGATGATTTCTGCTTATTATGTAATGCTTTGAGACATACAGTAATTTTATATCTTCTATTCCTGTGGTAGGTTTCCTGTTACACGGCTCTGCCGGTCCTCTTACAGCCCGGCTGGGAGGAGCTGTACTGCTGGCCTGCTTTGCGGACAGACCCCTGCCTTTGGAGGAGCTGCAGGTGGACTGGAGGAGGACTGATTCAGACACCATCGTGCACCTATTCCAGGGGAGTCAGAGCAGACCTGAATCACAGGGGGACGACTACCGGGGCAGAGCCCACTTCTTCACTCAGGAAATCCACAAAGGCAACTTCTCTCTGCTGCTTGAGGATGTGAGGACTGCAGATGCAGGAGGTTACGAGTGTGTGGTTTACACAGAGCAGGAGCACCGTGAATCACGGGTGGAAATACAGGAAGTAGGCAAGTGAGCCTGTCTGTTTTATGGCTTCAGTATTATCTTTAATTATTTTGGGAGTTTATCATTTTGTTAGTGTATCTGAAACCTTCACAAGACTCCATCATTCTGTGGGTGTAGCAGTATTGTTGGAATATATAGTATGATCATTTTTGGAGTTGTTTCTTACCTGTAATTTTTAATCAAACATCACAAAACCCTTTCATATTCCAGGTTCCTAATGGCACATTTAAAAAAGTCATAATTTAAAGGTTAAAATGGAAACAGCCCAAACTATCTGAGTATCGTCCCTAAATTGGAGGGAAAAACTCACAAATGTCGGGTAGCCATGTTGTGTGAATCTTTCTGTCCTTGGTCCAGTACGGCTGCTGGTGACGGGTGCAGATAAGCCTGTCTCTGCACATGCTGGAGAGGATGTGACTCTCAGCTGCTCTGTGGACACCCATATTAATGTGACAGAGCTTCAGGTGGAATGGAGAAAGACAGACGGCGACATCATGGTACTTCTGTACGCTGATGGAGAGAACAGACCAGAGTCACAGGATGGGAGATACTCTGGAAGAGCTGAATTCTTCACTGAGGAAATTCCCAAAGGAAACTTCTCAGTGAAACTGAGGAAAGTCAGGTTGGAAGACAAAGGAAAGTTCAGGTGTGACGTCCACTCAGATACTGATTCTGCCAGTACAACAGCCAGGGTAGCAGCACTGGGTGAGTCACTAGGTCACCTGCACAAGGTGTCACCTACACAAGGTGTTACATAGGACTCTCATGTTTTTACTTACAGGTGAGGACCCACTCCTGGGTCCTACATGTCCTACATGTTAAACTCCTTTAGCTTTTATTGTATTATCCTTCTTTTAACTTCCTCAGGCTTGGTTACCACTTTACTGACTCTTTAAAAGAGGTTTTTAGTAAAGTCAAGCCTGAGCCTTTTTAAAGCTAATTGTAAGCATTTTGTTTACATTGTTTTGACAGCAATATTTTATAATTACTTATGAAGTTTTTATCATTTTGTTGTTCGATCTGTTTTAATTATCCATATACTCTCGCCATGAATGTGGTCCTAGTTACTGGCATAATGATAAAAGTCAGCTTAACGTAACACTGGGTGAGTCACTAGAATGACTGGTTTTAGTCTGCATTTCAACATAGTTTTGTGTGATTAAATCAAATGTCCGTTCCCCTGAGGGTCAGTGGTTCTGTTGAAGACTGATCTTCATACACATCCCGTAGTCAAACTGGATTTAGTTAGTTTTATATACAAAATGAATGAATATGTATTTGCACCAGCCTTCCACTTTAGAGCAATTTCCAGCTCTAGATAACATGTATTTTATTAGAGTATTGCAGTATAATCAATTATTTTCACGTAATAATAATGTAAGTCGGTTAACAATTAGGAATCATGCACATATCATACATTTGTGCCTCAGTTTCATAGAGTAATTGTTGGGTCAGACATGCTGATTACAGTCTAGTATATCAAGCCCATTTGGAAAAATAAATTCTGGAACATATTTCTTATTTTTTAGGTTATTCGTCCCTGCATTGGCTGATTCTGGGGCTGTGCATCGCGGCCACACTTGTAGTCCTACTTACTGGTGCTTTCTCTGTCAGGTATTACATAAAGGAAAGTAAGTAATTTTGAGATATTCAGTATTAGTGTAACTATTGTAAAGCACAGGTTAAACCTAATGTGAATCGCTGTGAAGTATCTGCTCATTCATTTCTCGTAATTCTGATGACATCAGTCATTGCATGTTTGAAGCCATTTATCCTATAGAGGGCATCTCAGCAGACATGGGGCATCAGGCAGGACTGTATCTACATGGGTGCCTGCTCATTGCAGGCCTTAACTGTGATGTAATTAACATGCTTCGATCCTCTGTCTCTGGTACCAAAAACATATATGTGAATATGAAGTATTTCAGAAAGTTTTATGACTGTAAACCCCAGCAATCCAAAACAATGAACCGAAGCTGATGTCCTCATTAACGTAACACTCAAAATATTTGAGGAGCTGAGTCTAGTGAGCCTGACAGTCTGTACTCGTCGTCTGTAGGTGAGCATGCAGCAGAATGACCATCTGAGGATGGCTATAGATCATTAAACGTTGCATGAACCATCATTTAATTCTAAAGAGCAGGTGGTTACATTTGGTCCTACTTTCTGTCTATAGGTAAAGGCAGACAGGCTCTATTGAGTCACCTGTCATTTGTCACA
Source organism: Stomatorhinus ivindoensis (assembly GCA_019775895.2). Lineage (NCBI taxonomy): Eukaryota > Metazoa > Chordata > Actinopteri > Osteoglossiformes > Mormyridae > Stomatorhinus > Stomatorhinus ivindoensis. The sequence goes on along the minus strand of JABFEB020000016.1, from coordinate 12,058,815 downwards.
GTTCCACAGATCATGGTTTCCTCAGCATTCATCTTGTGGGGTGTAACTGAAGGTGAGCCCTTTAAATATGATTTATTTAAAGAATGCTTTAAAGCAGATTGATTTGAATTATTTCTGCCATGTGAGTTTTACAATTAAAAAATATTTTATCCTCTCCTGGAGCCGACACCTTATCATAGTGGAGGGGTTTGCATGTCCCAATGATCCCAGGAGCTCCAAGTTGCCCATGGTAGGGTCACCCAAGGCAAACAGGTCCTGGGTGAAGTGCCGCTCATCAGACCCCTTATGATGAGAAACAACATGGATACACATTTTCCCTCAACCGGACGCGGGTCACCAGGCCCTCCCCCAGAGCCAGGCCTGGAAGTGAGGCCCAATGGCGGTCAGGCACAGCCCCAAAGAAGGAGCGTGGGTTCCCCCTCCTGTAGGAGGGACCAGAGGGGTTGGTTGCAGTGATAGTTGGGCAATGGCCGAAGGTGAAGACCTTGGCGGTCTGATCCTCGGCTGCAGAAGCTAGCTCTAGGGACATGGAATGTCTCCTCTCTGGCGGGAAGGAGTCTCAGCTGATGTGAGAGATTGTGAAGTTCTGACTAGATATAGTCGGGCTCACCTCGACACATGGCTTGGGCTTTGGAACCAGTCTCCTTGAGGGGGGTTGGACCCTCTTCTATTCTGGAGTTGCTTGCTGGCAGAGGCACCGAGCAGGGGTGGGCATATTTGTGGGTGCCTGTACATCGGGGACGAGAGATTAGCCTCCCTTCGCCCTCGGGTTGGGGGCGGGTCTTGACTGTTGTTTGCACTTATGCACCAAGCGGCAGTTCAGAATACCCACCCTTTTTGGAGTCCTTGGAAGGGGTGTTGGAGAGCGCTCCTCCTGGGGACTCTCTTGTACTGCTGGGGGACTTCAATGCTCACGTGGACAATGACAGAGAGACCTGGAGTGGCGTGATTGGGAGGAATGCCCCCTCCTGATCTGAAGGCGAGTGGTCTTTTGTTATTGGACTTCTGTGCTCATCACGGATTGTCCATAATGAACACCATGTTCAGGCATAAGGGTGTCCATATGTGCACTTGGCAGCAAGACACCCTAGCCCAGGGGTGACCAATCTTATCCGCACTGGGCTGATTTGTATGCAGATTTTTGGGATAACCTAGCTGTAGGTCAGCTGATCAAACCCAGGTGTGAGGACTCTTCAGCCAATCATTCCTCTAATTAGTAATCTAATTAGGTAGTTGCAGCGAAAACCCACATACACATCGGCCCATTGCGGATAAGATTGGCCACCCCTGCCCTAGGCCATAGTTCAATGATTGACTTTGTGGTCGTGTCATCGGACTTGTGGCTGCACGTATTTTACACTCGGGTGAGGAGAAGGGTGGAGCTGTCAACTGATCACCACCTGGTGCTGGGTTGGCTCCGCTGGTGGGCGAGGAGGCCGGTCAGGCCTGGCAGGCCCAAGCGTATAGTGAGGGTCTGCTGACAACATCTGGCAGAATCCCCTGTCAGAAGGAGCTTCACTTCCTACCTCTGGCAGAACTTCACCCATGTCTTACCGTAGGCAGGAGACATTGAGTCCAAATGGGCTGTGTTCCGCCCCTCCATTGTGGAAGCAGCTGTTCAGAGCTGTGGCCGTAAGGTGGTCGGTTCCTGTCATGGCGGCAATCCCTGAACTCGCTGGTGGACACCGGCGGTAAGAGATGCTGTCAAGATGAAGGGGTCCTACTGGACCTTTTTGGCCTATGGGACTCTAGAGGCAGCTGATCAGTACCGGTGGGCCAAGCGTAGGAGGAGCAGTGTGGTCTTTGCCCTGGCTGTGGAACAGTGGGCCAGCTCTATACTCTCCGCAGGGTCCTGGAGGGTGTGTGGGAGTTTGTCCAACCATTCTACATGTGCTTTGTGGACGTGGAGAAGGCATTCGACTTGTCGGCATTGCCAGCAGTCCGCATTGTCCGCATTGCCGGCAGTAAGTCAGACTTGTTTCCAGTGAGGGTTGGACTCCGCCAGGGCTGCCCTTTTCACCGATTCTGTTCATGATTATTATGGACAGAACTTCTAGCCGCAGCCAGAGCATTGAGGGTGTCCGGGCTGGTGACCACAGGATTAGGTCTCTGCTTTTTGCAGATGATGTGGTTCTGTTGGCTTCATCGGACCGTGAACTTCGGCTCTCACCCGACCCGGAAAAGCGGTAGATGATGGATAGATGGAAAATGTTTTATTGACAACAGAGCAGCAGTAGTAAATTAAATGATGAAGTTCAGATTGCTGAAGATCCAGGAGAGATCAGGAATTTCACTATTTAACTAAACTAAACTAGTTAGTAGGATAACAACAAGACCAGAATTACAATGAATAACTGTGATGAGTTTCTTTCATTGGTTATTTGTTTTGGTTTTTGTTTTAAAATGATAAACATCTTTAAATCCTTGAACATTTAATGTAACTGGGATCCATTCTGCAGAACTGCCTCTAAATCCTGCCAAACGTTCCCTGAGTGTTATATTGTGTGCCTGGTGTTTCTCAGGATCCACAGAAGAGGCTGTTACTTGTACAGTCCTCAGTCTGCTGAGTATCCTGATGTTGTTTAATGTGGATCCAAAACGATTATATCCAGGTATGTTAATGTATTCTGATATGCTTCATTCTGTTTCCAGTATGCACCGTGAAAAGAAGGTTACTGTTATGTGACGAATAAAGAATCTTGATCTTGAATCTTGAATATTATAAAATATAATTGAAATATTAGCTATTATAATACATTAATGTATAGGACATTTTTTCATGAGGTGTTTTCATATGATTGCTGGGTCTCCTGCAGCCCAGTTGCTCTCGGTATCAGATTCTAGCTGTCCACTCTTCAGCTCTGATAGGTTTGTTTTTGACAGTATGAGCATAATGTCAAGGGTGCATGTTATGATTTTTCAGACCACTAACACAAAATTTGGATTAAAGCTTATGCAAGATACAGATCAAGAAAGAAAACACAATCAGTTATGTTTAATGGAATTTGAATTAAATTAGTAAAAAACAGATGGAGAGAGAAGCGCAGGGTGAGCAGACCCTCAGTGTGAAGAGTTACAACTGATTAATCCTATTAATCCTGTGTTTTATGATTAAAATAACTCTTCTTGCAGGTATAAAATTAAGAACTATGTATCTGTCTCGGACAATAGGAAGCACGATCAGCATCATAGCTGTATGCACAGGTATGTTTAAATATCATTAATGTATATGAAACATCAGCAGTAAATGAAGAGAAAGTAGCAGTTTCTGGTAAAATATTAAACACACTGTCAGGGCTGCCAGCTTGGAGGAATTTGTTGTAGTGAGATTTGGAGTGAGGTGGAGTTCGTGGGGGCATTAGGTACAAACATACAATGGTTAGGGGCTACATCTTTATTTGTATTTACCAATGTTACACATCACTTTGTCTTTGAATGCTGCTCCTCTGTACAATAAGTGCTTGTGTGATCATGCACATTTCAGTGTATAAGTGTCAGTTAGCGCCCCCCCCCCTTGTTATATTTGGTTGCTGTACTTTTTGCGTCACTAATGAAGCTCATTGGTGGTGACTCCCCCTTGTGACAATCAGGATTAATGTCACCCACTTTGACTGTCATAATGGATATCCAGGTGCCATCTAGGTTCAGTTCTTGTTTCAGTTTTATTGACAGCAATGAGTGAAAAGATCTTCAGCACACAGGGCTGGGCAACATTCAAAATTCTTCAATACCAGTACCAGAAGGATACCTTGATTTTGATACTGGTTCTTGAACATTACTTTTTATGGATACCAATGTGTTTTAAAGTCCATGTCAAGATCAACAAAAATACATTAAGCATTACAGCACAAATCTTATATTTGAACAAGTCATTTTGTTAGTTATTGGTTAGTTAAAGGGGGGGTCGATCACAATCATAATGGGACTCAGCCTTTTATTAATATTCTATCTGGGCTATCAAGTTTCATCAGATCAATGAAGTGAGATAATACAGTTTGATCAGGGCCAAACACCTTAAACTTTTTGCCTAGAGGCGGCATTATGCAATATACCTTGATGTCAACAAAGTGATCTTTCAGAATAATAACACCATGAACTTCTATTTGAGTGAATTTTCTGCAGGTCATTTTGTGCTCTACAGGGCCACCAGAGTTCAAAATTACCCGCACATATGGACTGTTTCACATTTGTCCAAATGTGTACATCACATTTGCACATAAGACACATGATAGATACGTGTTCAAATGCAAAGCCATTATCATCCAACATAACCAAAATATGGAGCCCTCATCACCATAACAAAGGCTTACATACAGCCCAACAGAGCTGCTGTGTGAGAATGGGCTGAGTTTGTGACACCAACCAATAGTATGGAAGCTTTAATGGTCCAAATAGTTTAAGATATTGAAATTTGATGTGTTTATTCAGTGGGTTCTGATCCTGATGGCGTTCCATATCTCTTACTTCTCAGCATGAGAAACACAAGGTGTGGCATGTAAATGTGTGAACTCGGATATGTGGGTGTCTCACGGTCAGTGTGTGAAACTTGAGAGCCCTGATGTTACTTATATGTCCTGAAACGTGTTTATAATTCATAAATAAATCTGGCCGGAAGATTGATCTTTCATTATCCACAGAATAAGAAACAATGTGCAGTCATCCCGCTGATAAGCACTGGGCATCTCACTGCCACCACTGGCTGAAGACGCAGGCAAAAGCTATTCAATCAAAATAACTTCATCCACTATGTATTTTTCCTGCACTTCCGCTTAACTTTCATGTTAGTGCCGGTGCAGGTTTATCACTGCAAACACTTCCTCCATAGTGCCTCTTAGAAACTGAATCAGACCGAGTCAGAATTAGAGGAGTTCCGATGATTTCCCACACACGTTCACGCATGCACTTACACACCCATTCTCGCTCTCTCCGAGTGTTTCACATGACGTATGACGACGTAGTCGGCCACTACATGGGGGCACATTCCCGCATAAATGAGGAGCCGATTTGCAAGTTGCACTGGTGTGCCTAATTCTAAAATGTAGTTGCACTGTTCCCAAAAATGCTCACAAACTGCATCTAAATGGTCGCAGCCTTGAAACCCTGTGGAGCCACACTTTTGATTTCTTTGGCATTTTTTACACTACAAACTACGCAACAAATGAAAACAAGAACACACACGCGAACTGCTTCACAGGTTTTTCCTCTGGCCTATATGACGTGTTTGTGAAACATTATCTTAGACAACCAATCACAAGCGACATCAAATCTTTACACAAGTGTACTGCGTCCTTATTAGCTCAGAGGTGTTTGGGTACTGGAATTTGGCATCAAAAGAAAATTTTTGGATCGATAGGATTGGAGCAGTTTGGTCGGTCATGAAGTTCAGTGCCTGGCCCTATCAACATCTGTGTTAGCGTGAGGTCGGATGAGAGCAGATTTGGTGCATGCTGATGATCTGGGGAAGCTACTCATTCCAGTGACCTATAAAAACTTGCCACACCACGGTAAACAGCTTACCACAGCATGGTAAGCATCTTATCACTTCTAACACTGACAGGCGACTAAACACAATGCTGTATTCTACCATAATGAGAAAAGCATAGCGGCACATCAGAAATAGGCACTGGGTGTCCATCAGATTACTGCATAGATCTGCTAGCTGCCAGCAAGGATGGCTTCCTTAATTATAATGGGAATGTGCTCAATTTGTCACTGTCACTTAGCCACACGCATGTGGTGAGGAAATGGCTGAAGCTCAGAATGTTAATTAAAAGGAAGCTCTACAGCTGAGCAGGGTGCAGATTAAGAAGGTAATTAACAGGATCCTTTGTGTTTTACCATCTAAGACACACCTAAGTAAAGAGCCCATTCATAGCATTAGCTAGCTAGCTCTGCCATAACTAGCAGGACTGGAACTATTCCTTCGCTAAACTTAGTTAGCTGCTGTATCTTGTTAGCTGATGTTACTCTGTTAGAGCTGTGCTCCTTGCATCACTTTCCTCTTCATCTCCGAACTGTATCCTGCGTCTTTGGAGTAACGACGGGTTCCAGAGGAAGAAGCCCAGCTATAAAACATGTGGGCAGCCCTTGTCACATGCTAACACACACAGCGCTCTAAAGCAGCATAACTGGCATTTCGGGGAGGTTAATGTTACAGATGGACAGAATGGTGAAATTAGGGGAGAAATTACAAGTTTAGCATGAGAGCGTGAGACTGGACCTGATTGCGCGAGTCTCACGGTCAGTGTGGGAGAGCTGGCAGCCCTGCACTGTGGTGCATCTCTGAAGATGCCAAACACACGTCGGTGCTTTAGCAGGTCGTGCTTATTTCTCATCTCGTTTCTGTAATGATTATTTTCTCACTCTCACGGCTGCAGGTTTTAAAATACCTTTGAATCGGGGCTTAATTCACACCTAATCACATATAAAAGGTACAATTATAAACAGTAAAAGAACAACAGCTATTAAAATACATACATCTGTGGTAGAGCAGAAACTAGCACGATCCACAGCTCTGCGGGACTGGAGTTTCCGACCCTTGGGCCAGAACCAAATAAAATGATGGAGGAAACTGCTTTTATTTTGGCCCAGTAGCATTTGTTCCTGCTTATGGTCACTCTGTAGCTGTGAGGCAGTATGATTTGGGCCCTGCATTAGGATAGTGTCCCTCAAGCAGCCTTGCTGTCCTTCCATAACCCATCAGTTTCATTTTAAACAGGAGCACTGAGCCCATCTGTTTATGTTCTGTGTGTCTGACATGAATAACATGGTGTCTGACTCTTATTGCTCTTATTCCAGCTCCTATCATCGAGTTTTCGATTAAATATTCTGCAACTGCAGCTCAGAAAGCGGCCCTAAATTTCCTTGCAGGTGGATTTGTAGTTAGAATGGCCTTTTTGGTTTTTATGCAATGTAAGTACATTCACAAGTCCGTAGTAATGCAGTACAGTAAAACCTTGGATTGTGAGCATAATTCATTCCGTAAACGTGCTCATAATCCAAAGCACTCGTAAATCAAAGCAAATTTTCCCATTAGAAATAACGTAAACTCACATGATTCATTCCACAACCCAAAAATATTCATACAAAAATGATTAATACAAAATATAAAGTAAAACATATACGTAATACTCGTATTGCAAGACCTCCCTCATTGGTTTAGCCATCTTGCAAAGCACTCACAAACCAAGTTACTCGCAATCCGACGTTTGGCTGTATATTTATACATTTGTTTGGTAATTGGGATTTCAGGAATATTGGACCATATTTAGCTATTGAAGTTTTAATTTTTTTCATTGTAATTTCATTATGTAGAACCTGTGAAAACTAATCTCATGTATTCTTAAGTGTTTAATGTGTATATAGTGTAGGATGTTTAATACATTGTAAGATGTTTGATTCTTGTGATCTGCGATGTTCCTGACATGAACGTCATGCCATGTGACCCTGTTCCTACTTCATTTCAGGTGTATTCTTTTGGTTTTATAATTCTTCTTCGTCCTGGAGGACATTCAAGAAAATACTATTGGCTATATCTGAAGTTCTGATATTGATGGTTATAGTCACAAGTAAGTATGTTTCCAAGTTTATAAATGTATTTATTTTACATTATGTTTTGGGAATTCTGTGTGTAGAGGTATTTATTTTCTGCATTTTAATGTATTAAACACAGAACTTTAACATTTTGCTTTACATGAGTTTAAAACACAATCCATCATTATGTATATATTATGGCATATGGCTGTCTCACTGAAACATGGTCATATTTGCATAAACAATGTTAGTCTGCTTCTTAACCTGGGATGTAGTTTTAGTGCCTCAGTGTCCAACATGGGATTGAAACCCAGAACCCCCAGGTGACAGGGCTGTGCTGCATTAACACAGGATCGCTGAGTGTGTCTGTCATTTTATAATGACTCAGTGTTATTACCTCATTTCAGTTGGTGCTGTTGAGTTACTTACCAAACATTTCTCTGGAAGAGCAGAAACTGGAGCATTTTTAACTGTCTTTATAATTCCAGTGATCATCGTATTAATCACTTGTAAGTATACTTGTTTTTGGTGACCTGTCTTAATTTTAGTTTTAGTCTAGTCTTTGCGTCAAACTGTCATTTTAGTCATTATTAATCTTAGTCACGTCCATACTCATTTTAGTCTAGTCAAGTTTCAGTCAACTAAAAGTCTGTGCATTTTAGTCATATTTTAGTCAGAATTATCCATGACTGTTTTAGTCTAGTTTTAGTCAACGAAAACTGATGACATTTTAGTCTAGTTTTAGTCAATGAAAATTCTATTTTAGTCTCTTTATTTTAGTAATGCAATTCTATTTTACCTAGTCAATATAGTACAAGTGCCTAATAGAATCGACAAAAACAAAATTTTCTTTTAGTCAAACACATTTCACAATTAAAACAAGGTTCTTATTATTATATTATTGTTATCTTGTAGACTCAAGAATACTCTAAATCCATTCCCGACACGGAAGACACTCTGATTTGAATTTATAACATTTATTTTGCCAACCAATCATGTTTGAACTTAGAAGAATGCACAAATTTAAATAAAATAAATAAATAAAATACATCTTCCCATTTGATTCTGGAGTTTGTCAGGGGGGTGTTCTAGCTCCTACTCTGTTCAATGCTTGCATGGACTGGGTGTTGGGCAGCGTCATAGGGTCCAGAAGCTGTGGGGCGTCTGTTGGTGAAGAAAGGTTTACTGATCTTGACTTTACTAACGTTAGATGTTGTGATCTTAGGAGAGTCGACACACTGCATCAGTGCACGCTCCCCAACCTGAGTGGACTGGAATACATCTAGAATACATGTAAAATACTATGTGTTGTTAACATGTATTATACGTGTGTTCTACGCATTGAAATTCACGTCTTTGACCTGTTTGGTGGTCCATACTACACAAGCAGCATATTGACTATAGTTTCCTGAGTACTTTACATCCACCTGGAGGATTAAAGGCCATGTCCACCAGGGGGCAGTGTGAGAAATCCATCTTGGTCGACTCCTTCATTTCCAGTATGAGGCTGAGATACGCAATGTTGCACAGTTGTTGGGTCCACAGTGATCGAGTTGTAATTTTGTAATACTGCTGCAGCATTCTCTATATCCTATCCACTGATCCACATTTAATTGGTACTTCGCAATGCCACTTATCAGTTTGCTACCACATCATGAATTTTGCATATTACATTGTTAGACATCTCCTTGTAGTTAGTATTTCATAATTAGGCTACACAATATTGAAAAAAAAATCAATTTCTCTGATAAGTATTGCAGTTGTTCTGTACCCCAGTGTGTAGAGGGTTAGGGAGTAACTACATGGATGTGTGTGTTGTGGGGAAAGAAAAGGGCACGGGACGCAAAGCAGGCTAGTAACAAACAAACAAACAGTCAGGATGGATCACCACTGTCTATATACAGGCTTCAGGAGTGACCCAGGCCAACACAACAAACAAAACAGTCTAAACAAAAAGTAAAAACAAAAAGAAACAAAAGACAATCAGTTGCTCTACCTTCCTAACCAAACATACAAAAAAACAAAACAAGGGAAATGGCAGTCACTCCCTACTAAACACACACGATAACAAACACTTGATGCGTCAAAGCCAGGGGTTGGTCTTAATCGTAGCAGTGAAGCAGCCAGCCAGAGAGAGGCGCTAGCTTCAGTGTCGTTGGTACTTTTTATTGTTTCCACAACTGCACAAACTCCAACGCAGTTAACGCCTATTTAACAAATCACCGATTGAGTCAACCCCGCGTTCGCAAATTACCTCCGGGTTAAGTCTGATTTGGTTAAACCCCCTTCATAGTACAGGCCACAGGTAACAATGTTTGATGCAGATTTAATGACTAATAATGTTTTTACTTTGATTCAGTTGTCGTGACTGCTGCTGCTAAAAAGAGATATTATGATTTTTGGATAAGTAAGTATATTCTTTAAATACTCTGTGTGTGTGTATGTGTATGTGTGTGTGTCTATATATACCTCTTAATCATTGAATTCAGGTGTGTAAAATAAAGCACCTAGTCATGCAGTCAGGTTTACAAACGTTTGTGACAGAAGGGATCATTCTGAAGAGCTCAGTGGTACTGTCATAGGAGGCCACTTATGCAAAAAGTCAGTTTGTGAATTTTTTTCCCTGCTAGAAATCCCACAGTTAACTGTAAGTGGTGTTATCGCAAAGTGGAAGTGTTTAGAAACGACAGAAACTTGAAGTAGCAGACCATGTGAAGTAACAGAGTGGGGTCGCTGAGTGCCGAGATGCATAGTGCTTAAAATTCTCCAGTGCTCCCGAAGCTTCATGGAATGGGCTTCCATGGCAGAGCAGCTGCATGCAAGCCTACAAATGCATTGGGACACCTGACCATTACACTACCAGAACTATTGATATCCCATTCTAAATCTATCCATCTATCAGTCTTCTGAAACTGATTGACTTATTCAGTATTGCAGGGGGATTTGGAACCTATGGGCACAAGGTGGGGGAAAAACCCAGGATGGGGTGCCAACCCCCCACAGGGCGCACACACACTCACACCATTCACTCACACTCACCTATGGGCAGTTTGGTGAACCCAGGTCCCAGCTACGAGAGGCAGCAGTACTAACCACTGCACCACCCCAATCTAAAACCACAGGCCTCAGTATGTAGTTGGTCCCCCTTTGCAGCTATAACAGCTGCCACTCTTCTGGGGGGGCTTTTTACAAGATATTGGAGTGAGAGCGGCAGGCTGGGGCCTGAGAAGGGGGCTGCAGCTGTATATTACTGGATCCTTATCACCTGCCCTATCTGTAACCTGCCCTACCTGTAACCTGCCCTACCTGTAACCCGCCCTATCTGTAACCTGCCCTACCTGTAACCTGCCCTACCTGTAACCCGCCCTATCTGTAACCTGCCCTACCTGTAACCTGCCCTACCTGTAACCTGCCCTACCTGTAACCTGCCCTACCTGTAACCCGCCCTATCTGTAACCTGCCCTACCTGTAACCCACACGTCTTCATGGCCGACTTGCACCGCTTCATTTCGCATTTTCCAGACCGAAACTGATCCTGTTAATCTTTCTTTTCACGACATCTGGTTCATTTTCCGGGCTGCTTGTGAGCGATCCCCACCAGCCCGGAAAGGGACACTCAGCCAGCCATCCTGGTTTTAGTTTCTATGTGTTCCCTGTCTGTTTTATAAAAGTTCTGCGTAGCGTATGTACTTGTGTCTGAGTGCGACTGTATATGTCCCTGATGGCTGCAGCCGCAACAAAGTCATTACATTATGTCAGTAGGACAAACAATTAGATAAATTTAATGTGTAAATGCGGTTGAAAGAAGCACAAAATGCACTAAACTTCAAATTTCAGTTCAGGTAGGTAGGTAGGTAGAAAACTTTATTAATTCCTTGGGAAGGTTCCTCCGGGAAATTTAGATTCTAAATTTCACCATACAGTTACGAAAGTGAGATGAAAGTATAGGGAGAAGTAATAAATAGCGATGTGATGATGGTACTAATAAATAATTATTGCGCAGGTTAATCGGTCTATTTTACAGTCAGTTAAATGTCCTACTGTCCCCCCTCTTGGCCCCCAATGAGGAGTTGAACGTTTTGATGGCGTGTGGGACAAAGGAATTCCTAAGTCTGTCAGTTCTGGCTTTGAGGAGTAGCATGCTGTCACTGAGCACATACTCCTCTGGTTGTTAGTGACAGTGTGCAGAGGCTGCCTGACATTTTCCATATTGGTCGGCAGTTTGTTCAGAGTCTTTTCCTCTGCCACTGTGGCAGAGTGTCTAGCTTCATGCCGACAACAGAGCCAGTCCTCCTGATCAGTGCTGTGTGTAACTTGGTCTGTTTTATACTTACAGGTCTAAACATGATGTTTAATATGCAGACCCTTACCCTTTATATCCAGCTTATTGCCTGGATGCGACACACATTTTTACTGGGTAAGTTTTCCTATAATTAATTGCAGGTTTTGTGATACCTACAGTAAATTTATTTAATTACTTCTCTAAATTCCTACTATTCTGCAAAACTTTTCCCCTTGGGCAGTGGAACCACAGCAAACATAAGTGGGAGGTGGGACACATATATATAAACGTTTATTTATAAACCACCAGAATACATAATATATCAGATATGGGGCGAAAAAGCATTTAAATGACTGTGTTCAGGATTTTTCCCATGTAATTTATGTATGTTGCATTTGCAGAGGACGGGGACTGATCCCTGATTCGTCCAAATCTTTTAAATCTATGCTCCCATACCGTACTGTAATGCTGAGCTCCCACACCATACTG
>JABFEB020000016.1:12020056-12031179 GCA_019775895.2 Stomatorhinus ivindoensis | reverse complement strand
TCACTGTGGAGTCACATGACTCGAGGATACATGACTCTCTTGGAGCTCACTGTGGAGTCACATGACTCGAGGATACAGAGCCGTTTTTTCTTCTTCTGGCACATTCTCCCAGGTGTGACACACATGCCATGTGTTTGTGGTCCAGGAACTAGACACCGCTGTGCCTGATGGGCATCTGGCTGCTTGGGGCCCATGGATGCAGGGGCATCTTCCTCACCTCTTCCGATATCAGTAGGTCCAGCTGATGATGAGGGTGCCCCAGTTGATCCTGGTGGGGGGGCTGGGTCCTGTATTTGAGATGGAAGCAAACAATTTGCAAACAAGGCTAGAATCTCTCAAAAACAGCAAAATCCTAAGACAAAAATCCAGGCATTGCACTCAGACGGCACAGATGTTCTCCATTAACTAGCTCCGGGAATGTTTAACCACAGAACAGTGACTATTAACCTTTTTAATCCAAGGACCCCCCTGTGTCCAGGAAAACAAGGGGCCCCAACACAGGCTGCTATGATTTTGTTTCTCTTGTATATATTCTGCAATGAAGACAAAAACTGGTAATATGATAAAAACAATTTGGTTACACTGCCAAAAAATAATTCCTTTTGAACGTGATTCAAGGTTTCACTCCACTATATCCACCACATTCTTTCTGAGTTTATGATATTTCTCTTAGACCAGAAGGAAAGCTGAGTTGCTGCTGGAAGATGTGTTGGTGTGACCAATAAATTAGCCCATCCTGTGGTCAGTGCAGATCCCAGTGCCCCAGTGCAGTGAAGGGGACACTGTGACCAATAGGTTAGCCTATCCTGTGGTCAGTGTGGATCCCAGTGCCCCAGTGCAGTGACGGGGACACTGTGCTGTAGAAATGGTGCCGACTTTCAGACAAGACGTAAAACTGAGGTCCTGACTTTCTCAGGTCTTAAAAATTCTCTGAGGATCCTTTGAAAGAGTAGGAGTGGTGCCCCGATTCCCTGGCTAAATAGCCCACTGTGGCCCTATCAAATTAGGCCTCCTAATCATCCCCTATATCTAACAGGTGAATTCTCTCCTGACCCTTCACCACCTTAGCCACAGTGTGGTGAGCGTACTGGCACAGAATGGCTGCCGTCACGTCATCCAGGTGGGGGCTACACAGTGGTCGAAGTGGCTCCCCATTGTTTCTGTAAAGCACCTTGAGTGCCTATATAAAAGTGCTATATAAATGCAACATTCATTCATTCTATATCTCTGTATCTGAATATTCAATCAATGACCAATATATTATGTTTGTCTAACATTGCCGGTGCTGGAGGCGAAACTTGCCAGCATTTATTAGTTGAATAATGTTACATTATATTTTATTTTGTGAAAAACATAATATGCATCTGCTTTCCAAATGGCCTCGTTTTCAGTTCTCCCAGTTAGTTAGTTTAATAATTACTGATTCTGATTGGTTGGAGGCTTCACACTTGACTCTCAGATAAAGGGAGGCTGGAAAATCAGCAGGACATACTGCACTTTTCATTTTGGTGGACCTGACTAATTCTTTGGTGGAATGATTTGCTTTTGAGACATGAGTTAATTGTTTTAGGTAAGTTACTGGCTTTTGCATGAATTGCTTTGAGAAATCCTCTTATAGTCTTGAGAATGTTGAGTTGTGTGTTTCATGAATTATGCCAAAGGAATCAAGAAAAACTAAACACCACTGTTGCAGTGTACAAAAATTCCTCAAAAATGTATAATAATAATATTTTTTAAATCTTAAAAATAGTAATTCTTAAATTTAAAAAATATTAATAAAAAATCTTTAAACTAGTCATTCTTAAAGAGTAAATGATCTGATTACAAGTATTTTTAAATGTACTATAATGTTCATGGACGGGGGGCATGGTGGAGGCAGAGAAAGGAAGGCAGCGACGATCCACTTGCAGCTCCGAGAGACAACGGGAGTTCATTGGGGAGACCAGGCAGAGTAACATCTAACAGTAACAATGCACAGCGTAACCTTAACTGATCAACATACAATGACTGACCCCAAAACAGAGCAGAGCAGGTATTTAAATACACAAGGCTAACAAGACAACGCAGGACAGATGAGAACAATCATGAGGCACAGGGAAACAGGAAACAGCTAGTGGATCCAATAAACACAGCACTACTTGGACAGAAACCATAAAAGCAGACAGCACAGATAAACACAGGAAACGCAGGGTCAAAGTTCAACTTACACTGTGTGATTTTCCATGACGGCAAAACGAGAAACAACCAGTGCAATTCTTCTTCCCCATTTTAAGTACCTGCAAGTTTATTAAAGCAAAGCAAAGTCAAAGCTTTTACCAAATCCATAGTGTACACAATGTTTAAATTACTGGTTTACAATACCCTGTTTTTTTGCAGTATTTTTACAGCTCGATTGCGGAGGGCCATTTCTCAAATAACAATTAACATTTGCAAAACAAGTGTAATCGCCCCGTCAACTCGCGCTTCGGCCAGCATGGTAAAAATATTTATAATTTAAGTCGAAATAATCACTTAGTTATCTCAGAATAATGACGTAGTATAATAAAATGATGACTTGGAATATGAAATTACATATTCACTCATATTAATTTTGTTCAAATAGCCTACTTAGTGAATAGGCCTACTGTAATAAAGCCCAGGAAAACAGACGTCACCCAACCACTGACGACCTGGAAACAGTTCTATTCAGCAAATTCTTTCCATAAGCCAGTAGTCGGGATTTAGCGACGTACAGTAGTGCTTCTATATCACAGCTATTCATCAAACCGTTAAGATAACTTAAATCACTATTCCAAATCGGTCATTTTAACGCGCGAACATGTCACTGCGAGTTCCTCATTATTCTGAGACAACGAAATTTCGACTTAAATTATATATTTTCGCTACGGTGGCAGAAACGGGCGTCCATACATTTCTAATTACTTTACCATATTCAAATGGTTTTGTACAAATGTCATCATCTGGCACAATTGTCAGTTGCTTTAGACTTGTTGATCAGAACAGATTATGTATAGTTTCCCAATGTAATAATTTTACAGCCAAAACTATATATGTTTGTCATAATCGTGTTAGCCACCACATGCAAAACCGTTAACCAAATTTTCAAAATGATTTAAAAGTATATTCATATATTGCAATGATACGGCATTGTCGTGCTTTTGGTTCTCACAGCACACGATTTTGTCGATCTGGTGCTGTACAGTGCTGTGCGAATTCTGTTTGCTATAGTTCTGTCGTGAAATCTGAACAAGTTACACGTGCATGCGAGTGCTTTATCTTGCCAGTAAACTTTACACACTGTAACATACAGCCTTACGATGTTGAAACTGATGTCATTAACCGGAAGTATTAATTTGCTAAAGAAAAATAATCAATCAGTGACAATGAGAAAGTGAGAACCGATTATCAATCTGAACTGTGGCGCTCAGGAGCAGACTTCCACTGACATTTTGACAGTACATCTGAGAAGTTTGACTCATAACGATGCTGATTGTTCTTCTCATTTTGGTGGCACTGACTAATTCATTGGTGGGAGTACTTGCTTTTGATACATGAGCTAATTGTTTTGGGTAAGTTACAGGCTTTTGCAGTTAAACCAAGGTGTGCTATATGCATCAACTGTTTTGAGAAATGCTCTTACAGCCTTGACAATGTTATGTGTTTCATGAAATGTGCCAGAGTAATCGAGAAAAACTGTGAAAGAAAGAAGGCAGCGGTTTATAAAAACAAGTTTCACGTTCATTAATCACATTATTATTGCGCAACCAGATACAACTAGCCGCGTAAAAGAAAATCCGACAGTTCACAGAAATACGTTCAGAGCACTAACAACGCAATAACAGCTAGACCTACTATTTTTCAACATAAATGCACGATCATAGACAATAATTTACTAACTATTTACAATGACAGGTCTCTACTATTCGGCCCCGCGGCGTCACGGTATATTTTACAGACGTATGATTGCACATTCAATTACTGTCAGAAAAACATCTCCGTTTGTGATATGAAATTACAAAACTGTAATATGAAAAACAAACTTATCTCGTTCCCGCTTAGGCTGTACGCAAAAAAGATAGAATTACCTTTCAGTTCGTCAGTTTAATCGTGGCGAAGCGTTTACACAGTAGGAGTTCTACTGATTTCTCTATTTGTTATGGATTTTTCATATTTCTGAACAATTGAAGGCGGTTAACAAAAGAGAGGCGATCCGTTCGTGCAGGCGTTTCCGGTCCTGGAGCAGAGTGCCTGCCTTTCGCCCCAGTGTACTTTTGGTGTGTATGGTGTACTTTAATCTGATACAATTCTGTACACTGGCCTGATCTAACTAGTGTTATTAAATTATCACTAAATTTTTAAACGACAATATACTGCACATTTTACTTAACGTTTATTGAACAATAATTATAAACATTAAGCATCGATGCATATAGGGTCCATGTACATGAGTATATAGTATAATCCTTTTCCGGCAGTCCGTGCTCAATCGGGGAGGGTCGTCTTTTGTGTCCTATGAGGGAACCATGTGTCTCGTGAGTGCACAGTTTTACTTTTGCATTTGATAATAATATTCCTTTGTGGTTACTTGCCTGTGGTGAATATTCACTTTCCTCTGAGGGGTTAATAAAAGCGGCGAAAGCATTTAATTCTAATGATAATAATCATTAGTGTTGCCAACTCACTCTCACGCTCACTCACGCATCTTACTGCAAATCTATATTATTCAATATTATTCCATTAGTAAAATAAACCTAAATTAGCTACATCATAAGCGCTGAGGTAGTTTGCAGAACGTACAGACTGATAACAAGGCAATAAAACTATTACATACATGTGTTTGTGTGTGCAGACTTGTCTCGAATTGAAAATCTTACGCCAGCCAACTAACCAAATTTGACAAATCTGTAATCGGGGAAAAATACTATTAGTATAATTTAGATTATATTTTTGATAAATCAATTACCAAATTTGTACGTGGCCAGAAGCGATAACTGGGCTTCACAATATCCACGGACTATTCAATGTCACGTGTGGCAAACCAGGTTGTAATGACTGTCGTGTACCGCCAGGGGGAGAGGAGTTCTGTATCATCGTCAACTGCCAATGGAATATCCAGTTTCACGTGGAATAAACCGCGTTGCAATGACTGTCATGTACCACAAGGGCTCTAGCGTGAAACTGTCGCGTAGGACAAACCACGGAGTAATGACTGTAATATACCACTGATCCATTAGAATGATCCCTTGTAAGAGATATAATAATAATAATAATTATAATAAACGTTAAACTTAGGCTATATGGCACCTTTCTCATATTCAAGAATAAAACAAGAATAAAAAAATAATTTTAAATGAATGAATGGAAAGTACAGTCTTGGAATGAATGCCATAATGTTATATGCTATATGAGAAATATGCTAAATCAAATTCGTTGTTTTATGGTCAAGTGCCAAGGCAAAGTTTTTAAAGTATGATTAAAATCTCATCTTTCGTTCACACTGCTTAAATTCTCAAATAAAATCAACTTAAATAAGTTCTCACGCGCAGCTTTGACAGAACCTCTCAGGTAGCCCTGCAGTTAGGGTTGACTCGAAACTTGTTCTGTAGCGATTAGGCGGGAGTGTTCTTTGCGATCTGCCTGGCCAATAACAGCTCGTACACCTATAAGGCAACCCACCTCCAGTCAAACGGAATACGAGGCGTTTTCTTTAAACAGGCACCAATAGACGCAAAACAAACAGTTTTCCAATTTACCTTTTACGATTTGTTTAGTTATTTTTTTTCGTTTCTGATTTTTCCGTCTAAAATCCGAAAATGAATTACACTTGTGTACACGGACCGTCCTCCGCATTAGTCAATAAGACTCAAGTAATCGTCAAAAAGCAACCATGTACACTATACTATTCAGGTAATTGTTGCAAACATGAGTGCCAAAACTTACTTCTGGCATGTTCTGGGCAAATCAGTCCCATAGAAATTATTCAGTTTTTCATCTTACATAAAGCTAAATTAAGGTGGAATGAAAGAAAGTTAAAGTCCACATTAAAAGTGCTTTTTATATTGTAACAATTAGGCCAACCAAGACCCCAAATCCAGGCTGCAACCTTTGCTATTGTGTCTTAAACAGAGTACCTGGTCAAAATGTTTGTGAGATGGTTGGATTTTTAGTGTGAGGATATTCCCCCGGCGGTCATTCTTCATGGCCACTAAAGAGTAAAGGATTATGTTAAACCTAATGAACACCCTCTCAGACGTCTGAGATCTTTGTCAGTGCTCTCCAGATAACTGTTGTGGAGGTGCAAAGGTCTTTCTATAGAACAATGAAGGACACTGATTTATTTTTGTTTATAGTGTGATGGACTGTGGCCCCATCCTGGGTTGTTCCCTGCCTTGCACCTGTAGCCCCCAGGATATATTCTGACCCCCCCAAGCTGTGTCACTATGGATTTTTGTTTATGTAGGCTAATTAAAAATCTTAAAAATAGTCAATCTTTAAAAAGTAAATTATCTGATTACAAGTATTTTTAAATGTTCTGTATTTTAATTTTCATGGACGGGGGGCATGGTTCAGGCAGGGAAAAGAAGCTGGCGATGTTAGGGAGAGTAAACATACGAAAGGAGACCAGTGGCCTGTACTACGAAGGGGGTTGAACCAAATCAGACTTAACCCGGAGGTAATTTGCGAACACGACGTTGACAAAATCAGGTTGACTCAATCGGTGCTAATCAGTACTACGACGCCAGTTAAGAAGTTGATTTGTTAAATAGGCGTTAACTGCGTTGGAGTTGGTGCGCGTTCACATAATGGAGCACGTTCGGCAACGCGAGGCACCGTTTGACTCAAAGCGTGATCTCCATGTTTAGCGGAGGAATGCTGCATGCTAATTATGCAGGGTTATGAGGAGTTTAAATCAACGCCGTAAAGAAAGTCCGATAACACTGCAGCCAACAAAAGCAGGCAGGCTTGTTGGCAACGTATTGCCGACGGAGAAAATGCGTACGTACACTTTCATGGTCATAAAACGTGGTCTAAAATATCTCACGACCGAGTATTACACAATGAAGTGTTTTCTGAAAAGAACTGAAATACTGTTAATAATTACAGAGGCTAACACATGCGACACAATTCTTAAGTCACCTATAATATGTAATGTAATGCTTCAGGAAGTTCCATTACTGTAATGTTACTCATAATGTAAACCTAATGTTAACAATAACGGATCCAAATGCAATAGTAGTGGAAAGCGTAAGTGGCAGCAAGTCAAGATGAAATATAAAAACATCATGTCAAGCGGTAGGGCTATGCATTTGAGCTACAGCACAAATCAAGCACTGGAGATTACCTAACCCTCCGCTGGCCTGACATGAACCGTCCCAGCAGTGCACTTCACACCTGCATTTAATGCTTCCCATTCCTTTTGAAGGTCATCTCTGGCATTAGAAAATCACTTCCCCCTTTACCTGTCTATTTTCTGGCTGTTCCCCATGTCTCCTACTTCACCTCATTGTTGTGTGCTGCTGTCTTAGAAATTTTTAAGTTTGAGCATCCTGATGCTCAGCGTAGCCTTCTGCCAGCAAGATTTAAGAATGTAAATTTATTTTAAAATATAGAATGATCAATATTTTTTCGGCGGCTATATATATATATAGAAAAATAACGTTAGTGTCCAGGCCCAGTGCTTCACAAAGTCCTATGTTCTTACTTGCACTTTAAGTATTGTGAAATCCCCCGCTTGTTACTTGCTATTTATCTATGGCATCGTGGTCCTGGGGCAACGATATTTTGTGCTCCTCTATGCCTTTATATGGATGGAAAGACGAAAACCCCTCTGGACTTGCCCTGACTCGACTATAGATGCCGTCTCCCGCACTCGGAAGGGGGGCACACACGTGAGGCTAAGCCATTGGAGTGCGCTGAGTCACCGAGGCAAAAAACAACGGCGCACGTATCCTGTTGTGGGCGGAAGTGCTGGATGTGCGCTGCCTCGATAGCTGTCATTCCAGCACTCAATATAAGCGATATAATAATTCATAAATAAGGACTCTGTCTATGCAGATATGCGTCTCCTTTTCTGGCCCATTCCTCGCTGATTGTCGTGTCGCTTTCCCGCGTTTCTTTTCTCATTAAGCCGCACAATCGTTCACATTGAAGTCCATTCGCTTCCTCGTATTTTATCCCCGCCTGTAAGCTGCCCTGCGTTAGGATCCAGCTTTACCTGTAAATATTTATATCCTCGTTGTTATCGCGACTTTCTCCTGTTTCCACTTCTGCATTTTCGAGTAGGTACGTGGCTTTCAGGCGACCACCGCGCCGCGGATCTAGACCCACGTCCCGGATTAAATTACCGACGGCGGCGGATCATTTTTGTTTTCTTTTTGTTCTTTTTTTTGTTACGTTTTGCAGCATCTTCCGGGTATATTCTCTGCCTTTCATATCGTAGTAATTAAGGAAATCGAAGTTCTCCAACAACCAGGTACAGTAAATAGCATCGTTAAATTCGTTAAAGCCGTCGTTTTATTTTAATTCATTTAGTTGTCCCAGTTTTTTTTAACCGGTCACCTACTTAGTGAGCTAAATAAGCCATGTATCTGCCAAACTGCTGTCTTGGTTGTTGCCCTATTAAGGTGTTGGTTTTCTCGAAATCTCGTTTTTTTAAACTGATGCTTCTGTTATTTTGTTATTTCATTGCGTATGCACGCGTCTGGTCCACGCAAAAACTTAATTAATTAATTAAAAACAATAATTTATGTGTTATTTGGAAGAATACAGTGAGAAACCATTGTCCATCTCTTTATTGTGTGAAGTTAACGTTACAGTGGGTCTGGGTTTTCAGCGGACTCCTCAAATACGTTCTCTCTTGCATTAGCAAAGCTGTGACCCCTTCCAGCAATGGAATCCCGAAAATGTAAACTATGCACCGCGGTCTGCTGTATGACTGGTACAGCACCAGTGGTCGTTTTCCAGCACATTCGTAGACGTCTGCTGATTTGAGTGTGGTCCTAATAGATGTTTTGCGTTTGTGTCTTTTCACACATTGTCCCTAGTCTTTGATATGCGGTACTTTTTAATTTAATAGTTCATCCCCGTTTTGTTTTTGGGGTGTAGGCCTTAACTAAACCAGTCAATTCTGTCATTTTCTTATCAAATGTGTTGACCCCGATTGTTCTTCTGTAATGTATCTATATAAATGGATACAAGCTCGCAGAGTCTCTTGTTTGCCTTAAGAAGTCCGAGATGTGGTGATGTTTGCTTCAACAAAGAGCAGCAATGGACAGAGGTCATCTACTGTAGAGAAAAAAACAAACACATTAAGTTAACATTGTAATCGCTGCTTTCACCAGAGGTGGAGTGGTGCATCAATGTGGAAATGTTTTTGTTTGTTTTTTTTTGTTTGTTTGTTTTTGTTTTGGGTGGGGGGATGTAAAATAAATTGTAAACGTTGTGGGTCAGTACTGTGAGACGATTAATAAGCCAATGAGACCCCTGGTCTTCTACTACAGAAAGCACATATTGATTCAGTGCGATCATCTCTTTCTTTTATCAGAATCAAAATCGGAAAACTTTATTGATCCCGGAGGAAATTGATTATTTATTTTCGTGATTGTGTCTTTAGCTCTGGTGTTACTACCTTATACTTAAAATATTGATAAAGTTTAAACACTGGCTGGCAATTCCAACAAGACTGATACATTGATCAGTGTGATATAGTAATTTTTATTGAAAATATTCTGATACCAGTGTGTTAACTGATATGTTGAGTATTTCTTAGGCTGGCATTATTTTTCACTTAGCCAGCTAGTTAGCCGCTTCAGAAAAGAACATCTTTTTGTGCTACAGCACAGTGCCAGCGTATATATTTTACGCCACCCTATATTTCTGAAAGCATACAGTCCCCTGGCAATAAAATTCACTGACCAGGGGGAGGGTCGATTGATTGTGTGGTCTGGATTGAATTGTATTTCAGTCTGGTTGTGGAGCTGAACCTACCAGTTGGTGACCACTGGTATGTTGTTTAATCAGAAGATGAATGCATTAACTCCAGGTGAAACGGTCTTCCCTCTTCTCCCTTTCCAGCCATGTCTTTCAGGAGAGGGATCGTCAGGCAGAGTAAGTTCCGACACGTCTTTGCCCAGGCCTGGAAGCCAGAAAACTGCCTCGATGATGTCAGAGTGACACGCGTTACGTGGGAGGGACCACTCTGTGACGCCAACCCCAAGTTCATCGCTGTCATCGTCGAGGCAGGGGGAGGGGGCGCGTTTCTTGTTTTGCCGCTCAGCAAGGTGTGCACATCAGTATGGTTTGGGGGGGGGATCATTCTCTCGTCTTTTTATTGAGTTTATGAGGGACTTTTAAAAGAGCCTTTTAATGGTGTGAGCTTTACATTTAATGTTCGATCCTACCCTTCTCCCCAACAGAGTGGCCGCGTTGACCAGAACACCCCTCTGGTGTGTGGTCACACTGCCCCAGTGTTGGACATCCAGTGGTGTCCCCACGATGACAATATTATTGCTAGCGCCTCAGAGGACACCACCGTTAAGGTAAAGTGTTGGCGTATGTGCCTGCCTATGCGCGTCCTTGTGTTATTGTGCATGTATGGCTGTAGCAATCACCGACATCTACCTTCTCTACCGAAAGGTGTGGCAGATCCCAGATGGGGGTCTCACGAGCCCCATGACAGAAGCAGCCGTGACACTGGAGGGACACAGCAAGAGGGTCGGCATCCTAGCCTGGCATCCCTCCACCCTGAACATCTTATTGAGTGCAGGTACCCCCTGCCACTCACTATATTTTGCTCAGATAGCTGCGGATGCTGCATTTGTAGCCCAGATTTTTACAGTTCCAGTGAAAAGAATTCAGCATATGTGTGTCTGTAACATTAATTCAGTACAGTGCGTCTGTAATCTTAGGCAGCCTGAATTCAGTGCAGTGCGTCTGTAACCTAAGGTAGCCTGAATTTAGTACAGCTTGTCTATAACCTTAGGCAGCCTGAATTCAGTACAGTGCGTCTGTAACCTTAGGCAGCCTGAATGTAGTACAGCTTGTCTATAACCTTAGGCAGCCTGAATTCAGTACAGTGCGTCTGTAACCTTAGGCAGCCTGAATTCAGTACAGTGCGTCTGTAA
>JABFEB020000016.1:11996358-12006464 GCA_019775895.2 Stomatorhinus ivindoensis | reverse complement strand
CACAGCATATGTGTGCCTGTGGTATATATATGTACGTATACACAATATATCCGTGCCTGTGGTATATATATGTACATGTACACAGTATATGTGTGCCTGTGGTATATATATGTACATGTACACAGCATATGTGTGCCTGTGGTATATATATGTACATATACACAGCATATGTGTGCCTGTGGTATATATATATACGTACATGTACACAGTATATGTGTGCCTGTGGTATATATATGTACATATATAAACACAGCCGCGAAGTGACCATGTAAAATAATAAGGTTGCGTTACAGGGTGTATAGTGTGTAAAAGTCACAAAGTCTCTGTTGACTCAACTGCAAACTTCTTAAGGCATTAACCTCAGCACAAAACTGTGCTCTGGGGTCTTCATGGAATGGGCTTCTATGGCTGAGCAGCTGCATGCTGCCACTGGACTCTGGGGCTTCTCTGTCTGGCAGTCTGATGGATGAGTCTGGGTTTGGCAGATGTCAGGAGAACGTTACCTGCCTGACATCATTATGCTAACTATAAAGTTTGGTGGAGGAGGGATAATGGTATGGGGGTGTTTTCAGGGGCTGGGCTAAGCCCCTTATTTACAGTGAAGGGAACTCTTAATGCTTCAGCATAGCAAGACATTTTGGGCATTTATATGCTTCCAACTTTGTGGGAACAGCTTGGGGAAGGTCCTTGTCTGTTCTGACTGTATTCCAGTGCATGAAGCAAGGCCCTTAAAGACATGGTTGGGTGAGTTTGGTGTGGAAGAACTTGATTGGCCCGCACAGAGCCCTGACCACAACCCCACTGAACACATTTAGAAGGAACTAGAACAGAGATTGTGAACCAGGCCATATGGATTTAGAATGAAATGTCATAAAGGTTCTGGTAGGTGTAATGCCCAGGTGTCCCAGTACTTTTGTCCATATAGTGTACAAAACAATTTTCTTCTACTCCATCTTCTTATCTTTCTCTGGAAGTTGTTAATGTCAATCTGCTGGACAAAAAATGTGAAGAGCAAACTAGTATGGTTTTCAAACAAAATACGTATGGAGAGAAGATAGAGATCTCTTTTTAAGGAGACGGTCCTTGTTTATGTCATGTCCTCTTGGTCCTAAGGTCAAAGGAACCCACTTTAAAATCACATAAGGTATATATCCTGTCAAATGTTTTTTTTTCATTGAAGATTTAAAGTTGAAATGGGCCATTGCAGCTATGGGAGGTATTTCCTGCCAAAAAGAAAACGAAAATTATAACAATAAAATAAAAACACAATCTCCACTTTGCGGTTTAGTTTTGGCAGTCTATGATACTGCTAAAATTAAAATAAAATGAAATGACACCATTTGCATTTTAATTTTCCACTCATATATCGTGAAAAATAAAATTAGAAAACGTTTTTCTCTTTTCATTTTCCAATTTAACTTTTCATTTCCTACTTTGCATTTTCGTTTTCAAGTTAACAACCGGATAGTGACAGTTGGCGCAGATATAGATTAGCGATCTCACGCACTGCTGCGCTTTTGGATTCCGTACTCATTGTGTTCCTTGTGCACGGTTCGTTTGTGTCGCCCAAACTAATGTAATAGTAGCTTAAATTAGCTACTTATTTGCAGCTTCGTTAGAGGAGAGCGTTTGCGGCTGTACATGCTGCACAGTTTATAGCTAGGACACCCTGAAAATACAAAATAACGTATGTATAATTGCTATTTCTTAAAATGTCACAGATGACTTGCATATTGATTGAATATAACTATATTCTGTTCACCAGAGCAGCTTTGTTCTATTATGATTTCATTACAATATGGGACAATATGGCTTTGTGTGAAATCATGACAAAAGCCAGTTACATCACTCTGGCGAATTTTCAGCCTGATAGGAGTAATAAGTCTGATGTGTGTCATATTTTGGTCTTTACTCTTCATAACCGCCACCCACTACATTATACTGAATGCCACGTGATTTCACTTCTACCTCAATGCATGACGATGGAACTTCAGAACGGGGAAAGTGTCACGGGTTGTCTAACTTACTAAAAGCTCATCAGTGATCTTTAATTTTAATTTACCCAAAACTACCGATTTAAGTGATGTGGAAGGCTGTTTGAGCTCTCTAGCACTAGCTAAAACCAACTCAAAGCCTCAGTTAGCATAATGTTGTCCATGATGAACATCTGCTTGTGAATGGAAATGTATTGTGTAGGAAATGTATTAATACTAAGTTACTCTTGTAAAAACACTACACGTTGTCAATGGTGTAGAGGAGCCGGTGCTTTTTTTGCCTCTGCCATTCAGGTAGCTGAATGGCCATTTGCTGATAATAATTAAAACAATGTCCTACGAACCATTTTTAGTAAAAAAAAATGCACCCAATTAAAATCCGATACTTTTCCTTGTGCCCTTTTTCATCCTTGATGAGTTTGCAACCCTGTTAAAGTTATTTGTTTAAATTAAAGCATATATATTCCAAGGTTTGGAGTCATTTTGACTTTATTAATATTTGTGGTTCGAGTTGCGGTGAGGTTATATAAAGGCATTGGTCGAGTACAGGGCAAACAAAAATTGATTTGTGTGTCACCGGTTCCTGTATCAAAGTTTATACACACAAGCGTTCCTGTAAATATTTAAGCCACCTGGGAAGTGCTGTGAGTTTTTGTGGTGGAATTGTGTGTTATGGTAAAGCACCATCCTTGTATTCATCTGGTTCTTCCTATTAAAAAGTCACTGGCTACGCTTACTGCATGGATATTTTACACCACTGGGACATTTGCAAAATGTGAAAACATTTATAGGTTTAAAATGTAAACACGATATCCACAAATTCTGCACGATTCTGGGTTCATAAGTAAATATGTACTGTTTCCATGCTTTGATTCCATGATTCCATCTGCATTTTCCACATCTAAGAAATCATAGGGCCCTCTATGTTTCCTGTTCTCAGCTGTCAGGAGTGGCACCCAGTGTGCCCATTAGCTTCAAGACTCGATGTGTCGTGCATTCAGAGATGCTCTACTGCATGCTTTAGTTGCATGCCGTGTGATTTATGTAGGTTTCTAAAATCGAATAATCAACTTTAAATTAAGGCGAAGCCTCGTTGTCTTTCACAGGTACCTTTGTGTATGGATTATGTTCTACGTCATCTAGCACAGGTTCACAAGTGTCACAATTGGTTCATTGTACAATAGCTACACTTATCTTGTAGTGTGTACGTGGCGACCCCTGCTGGCGAATTGCTATAGGCCTATTTGAATATTACAAATTACATTATTATATTTCTTGCCCTTTTAAATTTACAGCAGGGATTTTATTTTGCGGGGTACAGCATCCGTAAAGACGTTTCGAGGTATTTCATCAGCGACACGACACGACACGACATGACATCAGCGGTTTATTAGCTAAACGATGACGTGATTTCGTGGTGACGGAAGCCAATGATTTGAAATAGGAAAATATGAAATGTTCTTAGCACCGTCATACTGACTGGAAATTCAGTTGTTGTTGAAGAGCTACATGTTAAAGTTTAGGTTCGTTTTATTTTATAATTTTTATCGGTTGATGCTTCGATGAGAGTTTCAGATTGCGAACATCCAGTCAAGTGAATAGAAAGGTAAAAAAAATAAATGTTTCTCCACGTGTCTGATAAAGTTTGCTTATTACCTTATATACGCATTTATAATACTTATTGTACATAACGTTGTCAGGCTTTGCAGTAATAACTCATAACTATATAAAATGAACGAATACCCCCAGCCCGGCTAGCTCAGTCGGTAGAG
Source organism: Stomatorhinus ivindoensis (assembly GCA_019775895.2). Lineage (NCBI taxonomy): Eukaryota > Metazoa > Chordata > Actinopteri > Osteoglossiformes > Mormyridae > Stomatorhinus > Stomatorhinus ivindoensis. The sequence continues at coordinate 12,002,698 of JABFEB020000016.1, read as the reverse complement.
CATGAGACTCTTAATCTCAGGGTCGTGGGTTCGAGCCCCACGTTGGGCGTCGTTGTTTTTGTTATATGCACCATCAAGTGTTGTAGCTGAAAGGTATGAAATTAAATGAGCTTGGGAAACTGTATGTAAGACATTTTCAGGTAAACGTAAATTCTACGTAAGTAAACATACAAATGGTTCTTGTTGTTCTAAACAAAAATCCTTAAATAATTAAACATATGACTTTTTATGCATACTTATCTATTTGGCTGGAAAACGGACCAGAGTATGCAGGTTACTGTTTCCCTTGCTAACTACATTTTTTTTGTAAATGTAATGCCGGTGGGGCCCAGACTCCGGTTTCACTTGCGTTCAACACCAAAATCCGTGCGCCCGAACAGGGACTTGAACCCTGGACCCTCAGATTAAAAGTCTGATGCTCTACCGACTGAGCTATCCGGGCTCTTAGAGAAATATTCTTTTGCTGATTTACTACCCTTCTGTAAGTTGACTTGAATACTGAGTTACGAACAAATTTAGCGAGAAGTCCAAGAACTTGCCGGTCGTTTTCAATTAAAATGTAACTTTCCATATTATGGAAATAACTACATTGCCATTTGGTCGCAACATAGCAAGCATACTCATTTTGGTTGAAAAGCTAAGGCCCCAGCGAGATTTGAACTCGCGACCCCTGGTTTACAAGACCAGTGCTCTAACCCCTGAGCTATGGAGCCGTCATGCAAAGAGTTCTGGAATTGTACTTTATATAGTTATATCTGGACGCGTATAAATTTAATATTGTATTTTATGTATTTATCGAGTATGGAGTCGCGCAGCATTATAAAGTATAGAACGTTTAGGTCTTTACATGATTTTGAAATTGGCAAGAAGCTGTTATGAAATGGGGAAAAACGGGGTAATGAAAATAGTATCTGTAGAAATCAGCAGATGTTTTCTCAAAATATGTGATCTCAGTTATCTTAGAAATAAGCATTAGTAAGAAAAGAGGATACTAAGTGACATTTTATCTATATATTTATTTACAGTACATTTGAGAATCAGAACGCACTTTATCGCCAGTACTTACGAAAATACAAAGAATTGTATGTGGTCAAATACCAAACATTACTGTTTTTTCGCTTGATTGCATTTACGTTGTGGATACTAGTGTACAGTTTTAACAAAATAACAAGGAAAAAAATAACAAAGAAAATGTCTTCCGGCCCTATTATATAACCTCATTCCGATTTCTTGTCGTTGTGGGGGATGTAGCTCAGTGGTAGAGCGCATGCTTCGCATGTATGAGGCCCCGGGTTCAATCCCCGGCATCTCCATGTGTTTTTCTTTTATTTATAACTAAAATTATTAGTTTACTACTGTGTAAGAAGTGTTACTAGTACCGTTGATGCATCATATCAAAATACAAAAGAATGATACATTAAAATAAATTCAACATTTACATAGTGTATGGTGTGTTTTCTGTAAAAAAAACAACCAGTACATAATACAGACATATAAATATAAGCAATAACACGCTAATAAATTAATGACAATAACAGAAACAGCGATCCACAAACGTGCTGGTACTCTCTATATTCTGTAGTCGACCCACCAAGCTGGCATACAATGGCAGGGAGCTGAGGGCTGACTTTCCTCGGCTATAACTGGCAACTTTGCATGGATGGGATGACTGACATGTGCACGAATTTTTTTCGAAGCCCTATACGAACCCAAATCCCATAACATATGTCATTTTTCGTTTTTAGCTGTATGTGTTAATTCATTCTTGTATAATTTAAGGTCGAAATGTTGAAAAAACGACGTTTTACCTTCTACTGCTGTGATGCAAGTACTGTTGTACTTTTTCCAATTCCTGAAGATTTTTCTTTTAAATTCATTGATTTCTGGTCAATCCCAGCCGATTAAATGATTGAAGACAAAAACACATGATTCTTAAGCATATGCCTAAATGTATTTATTCTTTTAATTACATGTCAGCAAATCATTTAAACGTTGCATGTAGCAATTGTATGCTATTGTTCGGTTCAAACACAAAACACAAAACACAAAAATTACTGTGGACGCACATACTTATTACATTCAACTAGTCTTGCACCAAAATGTACCTTACTCTACCTAGTGAAAAACTCCATATTCGGCACCTGTCAGTTTCCAGGGGCTGTCGGTTATATTAGCCAACTCCTATAGGAAGATCCAGCCGAACAATTCGAGGCCGGCGATCGGATGGACGTCCAGGGGGGTTTGCTAGGAGGTGCCTATGTTCAGCAAAGGGCGTCTCTAAATAAATAATAATAATAATAAAACAATACTATATCCAAACAACTCACAGTCCGTTATCATTGTTCTTTTAACAGCTATTTTTCATTTTGATGACTTTTTTACATCTGCCCCAACTTCCATATCCAGTTCCGTTTGCCTGCTTTTTATTGCCTGTGGGGGAGGGATAAGGAATATGACCCGCGTGGTTTGGGTGATCTTATACCAGTATATTATGACGTACATTTTGGTTAGTAACCTTTTCTTCTGACAAGTAAAACATTTCTCAAAAAATTCGAATATTTAGAATAATATTTATACCTTCGTTGTTGTGTCGATGTTTTTATTTGACTGCCTAAAACAACTAAATAGCTTGTATACTTCCTTTATTTGGTTGCGAGTGGACTGAAGGTTGTGAGTGACAATTATTTATTATCACGTCTTATCCTTATATTGCATTGTCTGGTCTTGCACTGTCTTGTTTGGGATCGCAGGGACTCTTCGTCATCCACCCTCCCCCGAAACTGTAGCGGAAGAATATAAGAATTCCCTGAATACACGAAACAAACAAAAAAAACGGAATTGCATTGGCACACAGCTGAACTCGCTGTTATAGGTGATTTCTTAATTGAATTTTAATATAATGCATGGGCGGGGCTTCTCCAGGGCGGGACTCCAGCTATTGGCTGCTGGCTGGTTTACGCCGGCGGTGATGAGAAGCCTGGCGACTTGCAGACTAGCATCTCCGGTCACTCTCACTTTCATTGACCAAAAAAATGAACATGTTCAGGGAACTATGCTAAATCCACTGGCCATTTATTATAAATCGCGATGCCATTTTTGCTTATAGCATTTGGGCTTTCCCCAGTGCCCGATCCCTTTCAATATCACTGGCAGTGAAACAAGAAATCACTGGAAGATACGATTGCAGTTTTTTTTCTCCCTAATGCGTGTTGCAGTGGAGTGGCAACAATATACTACAATAACCACGAGAAGTATTGCCGAAAAACTGGATATAGAAATCATATATGGAGCAGGCTGACGGAGTAACAGAGAAGCCGACATATTTGCTTGTATTGCATTGGCTTTGAGTGGGGAAACTACTTGGACTGGAGCAGCACACGGTCCCCTCCCCCGCCCAAAAAGGATCAGGTTTAAACTACGGGTGAATATGTTTACTTGTCTATGGTGTTTTTAGCTATGAGTAAATTAACCCGATGTTTGCGTTTTACTGGCGGGTTGTGACAGATGGGGACAGCTAGGGGTTCACGCGCCTGCAATCAGCGTTTCTCAATTCCCCAAACTGCGATCTTTCACATCGCCTTTATCCTCCCCACATTCCCATTGCTGGCAACTTTGCCTGCTTGTTGATGCGCGTTCCCTGTGTTGGGTAATAAGCTTCGTTTCGCTAAATGTAACGCTGATATTTAATAGTTAACCGAAAAAGACACTCTCTCGACACGGTGCCCCCTTTTTTTAAGCGGCTGCCAAATAGTTTAAAACCAGACAAACGTGTTTTCGTGCGTGAGTCACAGTTAGATGCACTGTGGTTTCGGTGTCGTCGCCTCTCCCTCCACCCAGATGGCCGAACTGCGATGAATTTTGGTCGCATCTCTAAGCCCGATTGCGCTTATTGCCGTTCGATACCTAGGAAATGTAGGTAGCTGGTGTGGTGGGAGAAAAAAACTGAATCGCATGTAATAATGAGTCGCGCTTATCGCGTATGTGATACAGAGTTTCTGTCTCGTCTAAGGTTACGATCGCAGGACAATTAGAGAATATTTTAAAGCTACCCAAGACAGATTATTGTTTTCTTTGCTGGTATGTGTGCAGCTGGCCGCTAATTCACGTGTGTCCTTTATGCACTTTTCATGCTTATTCGCTGGGGAAGCAATTTTTTGTGCGTTTCGACTGGGGGGGGGGAGGGAAAGGGGGCGACGTCCAAAGCAGCGGTTTCGATCCGTATCCTAAATGTGAGTTTGTTTTCATTCCGGCTTCCTTATTAACGCGACAGCCTGAGATGCTGGGGGTCGGGTGACGCCGTTATGTGCCGATCGGGGGACGTTTGCAGAAACGCGGCGAGGCGCCTTTCGTTAATGGAGGCGATCGTGAACGGGAGTCCCGACTAATGCAGGGGAGGCCGACGTGTCTTGCAGGGACGGCATGTTACTGGCGTCCGCCGTGGTGGTGTGGGAATGGATGAACGAGCACGGCCGCTGGCGGCCTTACAGCCCGGCCGTATCTCAGCACATCGAGGCGGTGATTCGGAGCGACCCCCGCGGCGGAAGCGTGGTGCTGGGCCAGGTGGACACCCGCCTCTCCCCCTACATCATAGACCTGCAGTCCATGCACCAGTTCCGCCAGGACACGGGTAAGGCCTTAAAATGTGTTGTTTATATATGCTTTTATATAATACCATTTATATAAGCACCATTTATTATGCTTATGTTTTATGACGGTGAGTTTTTGTGTGATGCACTGATTGTATTCCCGTGTATTACATGTGCACACCTATGTAGTACATTGTTGCGTTGTTTTACTGCCAACCAATTATTATTTTCGACCTTTTCTAAAAATTAATTGCACTAAACTCAGTAGAACTACAAAAAATGCATCTCAACTTTGTATAAACTTTATTGATCCCCAAGTGAGAATGAATCGGATGATGTAAAAAAAAAAGTAAATGATCTCAGGCGATGGAAATTTAAGTACTCATCTGTGAAGTGGCCTTTAAACGGCTTGAATGTGACGGCTTGAAGCAGATGGTTTGTGGGTTTTCAATAAAGGAAATTCTTTCCAGATTAGAGGGGAAATTCCAAGTGCAGCTGTTCTGCTGGACGATTGTAATGGGAATCAAGAGAATGGATAGAAACAAAATTCCCTAAATGAAACTGACACCCAATTATACCTTTGTTTTGAATTTTATTGTTTTCTTTTTTGACTTATCCGTCCTGCAGCACTGGCCTCTGATCTTGGGTTAACAGTGTTGTTGTAGAAAAGGAGAATTTTAATTCTTGAAAGTATTATGAGGATCCATTTGTCTTAAACCATTTTCGTTTTGTCGGTAGTGTTAACATTTTTTATACTCTTAGAGGCTCTGAGATTTAGTGCATGTTTTTCCAAAAGCTGATGGTGCAGTGACTTGAGGAAACAGGGTTTTGCTTTTACGGCCTCTTCCATTGTCGGGTTCGTCAGACAGATGTTGGCTCCTCAGCAGTGATGAAAGGGGTTCTTGTCGTCTTTGAGGGAACGACGGTGGCCCCAGTTTAGGAGACGTGCAGCCAGGGCTGTCAGCTTTGGAGGGAGTTAACGGGGGCTGCCTACACCCAGGGGAGTAACGCAGCATGCGGGTTATGGGGGGCCGGGCTCGGCCCGTGACCCCCGCAGGAGCCAATGGTGCTGCTGTGAAGGGAATAGGAGCAAGACTAAATACACCCACTGGTCCATTGTGTTTGCTTGGAATTATTCAGTGTCCCAGCTGCGGATGACAGTCCCGCCCAGACAAGCGCTTGCACAGATGAGCCCCGGGGGGGTCAGGGGGTGACGGCCAAGGGCCCACTGCTAGCCCAGAACAAGCGGAACCACACTACGTGTCGGTATCGTGGAGTGATCATGTGCCGTGTACAGAACAAAGAGGAAGCGCATGCGAGCGTCCAGTGGATGGGCGGGGCATGAGAGATGGCATCGAATTCCATCAAAGTTGGAGAAATTTGTTGGATTTTAGCCCCTGGACTTTGTGGATAAAGAAAACATTAACACAGATTTTCCGTAAAGATCTGAATGTCTTAAGAAATATTCAGCATTTAATGTAGAATATGTAGGGAAAGAACACTTTCGGTCCATGTTAGCTGTAGGAAGGCGCAATGTCTTTTTTTTGGGGGGGGGGTGCGCACTGTAGAGCCCGAGTTAGACTTTTTTATTGCAAAAAAAGGTCTGGGTCTCTGTGAAAGAAAAAAATGTTAATGGGGATCCTGTGAATGGACAGCTTTGGGGAGTGTCTGGAGTTCGGCGCAGAACACACCTCCCCCACTCGTATAAGAGATGCCATTATAAACACCCCCCCCCCCCCCCCCCCCCCCCCCCC
>JABFEB020000016.1:11975298-11988451 GCA_019775895.2 Stomatorhinus ivindoensis | reverse complement strand
CCCGCCCCCCCCCCCCCCCCCCCTTTTTGTAGGTGCTTCGACTCTTGCTGGTAGCCTGGGACCGGAGGCTACTCTTCTCCGTGGGAACCTCCAGCACCACAGGCGAGTCCGACACCGTCATCTGGAACGAGGTGCACCACAAGACCGAGTTCGGCTCCAACCTGACGGGCCACGGGTACCCGGACCTGGGGTACCTGGGCAACGTGCTGGCAGAGCTGAGGGCCCAGGGCATCACGGAGGAGGACGGCCTGAACGACTGAGAAGCAGCACACAGGAGTTCGGACTCTGTCGCTGTATGTTAATGTCTGTGACTGACATTCTTGGGGGGGGGGGATCACTACACGAAAACTGGCATGCAGGTGATGCGCCACCAGTGTACACGGGGTTAGGAGGAGGGAGACTCAGTATAACCACTGCTTACATGCAATAAATGAGCAGTAGAGTGGGTGTTATTAGGTTCCAGTACTAACTAACAGTTAGAGAGGGTACTATGGCAATTAGTAATAACCAACAGACGATAGAAAAAGGTACGTAGAGAGAGGAAGATAGATTTCAGGTAAGAAAGGACACAGATTGATGTGAAGGAAAAGGGGATATGAATCCCGGTGAGAAGAGAGAGGGTAACAGATATGGTGAAGGTGTGAGAAGGTTTAGGGTAGGTTAGAGACTAAAGCTTTAAGGTTTGTTACTACTGAGCCAGAGACTTAAACTATACTGACCAAAACTCTTTTACTCCAAATGTTGCGAAAGGTCATGGATACATTTCAGCATGTCTGTTTATTCGATAAGTACATTCCTTTTGGTTTAACACAAGTTAATTATTATGATTTGTAACATGTAACCGAGTCGTACCATGAATAGTTAACTTGTCTTATTTCTTTCGTTTATTCTAATTTGAGTCGGGTAGAGTGATATGTTTAACTGCGGAAATCCTTTGCTCTCGGTACTGTGACGGACAGGATGTCACTTTGCCGGTGTTGAGATTTACGAAGGGTGTTAGTATTGTCAGATGGTGACAGTCCAGGGGGTTTGGGGGGGGGGGGTGAGCAGTGGAGGTGCTTGTCAGAGTTTTTACGTGGAAACTCGGGAGCTGCCTCCGTCTGTCCCATTTCAGGCTGGAATGAGGCAGCGTGTGAATCTGCATCACGGTTTAGACACAAGATTGAACAGGTGACTCGGGTGTGAACGAGGACCTTCGCACGTGCGTGTGGCGTGGCAAAATTCGGGCGGGCCTCTAACGTTGGTCCGGTGCTCTTATTGGCATTTATAAACTGTACTGTTGAACTGAGGCACGAGCTCAAAGCTGGTTTTTAATTTAGCCTCAGAAGATTCAACTAAAAAAATTAATTCGACCGTGTAAAATTTTCTAAGTAGTCGGTTGCTTAAGAAAAGCTTTTTGAATGCTTCCCACGTGGTGTCACTGTCCCGTGCCAAATCTGCCTGTAGTCCTCTGTCCAGTCTGTTCCTGTTGGGTCTTTGAAGGACCCGCTTATGAAGATGTACTGCTACCAGTATGTGTGTGTTTTGTACATGCATATGTAGGCATACATTTATACACAGTGTATCTACACCATTTCGCATGAAAACCATGTTTTTGAGGTACACGTCACATGATATGCACTCTTATCATTTATCATGATAAACTGCTTTTTGTAGAATTCTTTTTTAAATTGTGTTTTGAGTGTAGGTACAGCTCTTTATAACTGTGAATAGACTGTTTCTGTAACGTCATCTCATTCACAACACTTTGGGAGTTTTGCAGCAGAAACAGCCAAGCCTGGTTTTTGCACCTTTTTTGTGTACAAAATTGCTATAGTTATGTATGTGATTTTTCATTGTGAAAAGGTTTTACTGCTAAGGGTGTGAGGCACCCGGCCCATTCGGACCGACCCCGACAGCCTGTAGCGGTTTACCTGATCCCTCACCTCCGCAAGGGCTCCCACCTTGGGCTCCTTATCGTTTCTCAGAGTTTGTTTTTAAATGGCGAGGTTGGTCCTGAAAGGCCAGAAGAGTAGGAGCAAACAGATACACTATGTAAACAAAAGGACATGTAAGTAAAATATTTGCTTAATTATTCAATGATACTATGGGCAGAAAATAAAATGTTAGAGGAACGTCTGAAGAAATCTTGTCCTTTTGTCCTGAACACCAAAGGAGGCCAATGTGTAAACTTGTTTATTTCAAACAACTGCTCAGTTTGTCAAGTTCTACCTTCATAGGAGTATAGGCTTGTTCATCTAATCTGAGCGTGAAGGTTTGATCCTATCGGTGGACTTCCAGCTGATTGACTGGAGGAGCACAGTTGTTAGCTGGAAAGATGCAGAAGTAGAAGCATGTTCTCCTAGGCTGTGCTCCTCAAAAGGCTTCTAGAAGTTTGCATCAGATACTTGGAGCTGTCACTCCCGTCTGCGGTTGGTGTGCTGCACGATGGTCTTGACTAAAACCTTCTCCCTCAGTAACTCATGCAAGTCTGCATATACCATCTTTATAACTGCACTAAGATACCTATGCAACTAAGTAACTTGATGCCATTTGGAAACTCCTTAAAGACTCTGATGTTTAATGATGCCAGATTGCAGATGCTTATTAAGTTGAAGATTAGAGCCAGGTCACACACAAAGAAATATCTCGCCCACCCTAGACTGACGTGGTCTCGTCCCACCCTCGGGAAATGGCCATCGACCTGCAGTGTGACCTGGGCGTCCCCATGGCCTGGTCCGGCTGCTCAGATCCTCAGCAGTAAGGATCCTGTGAGCCGGGTCACCCTCCAGGAATTGTGCCACATGGTCATAGTGCTGTAACTGATGCTCCCTCACAATGTAGGTAATGTGTCTCTTTCGGGACTCCCTGAGCAATCACCCCCATGCTCTCCAAATGCATCTACTGACTTCATAGGAAGAATCACCATAGACATGGATGTCACTGCCAAGGTAAGTGAAACACTCCACGAGGTTGACATTCTCTCTGCTGACAACTGACAGAGGTCATTAAAGGCCTGTATCTTGCTTTTGATCCAGGACACTCCCAAACAAAGACGCTTAGACTCTTCACTCTGAGCCTCCAATGACTCCATGAAGATCACCGCTTTTGTCAAGATCAGTAAACCTTTTCTCATCAACAGATGCTTCACAGATGATGCACCCCATGACCCTTCCCCAAAACCCAGTCCATGCAAGCATTGAACAGAGCAGGAGTAAAAACACACCCCTGACCAACCCCAGAATCCAGCGGGAAGAACGCAGAGGTTCTGAGTCCACTCTGCACAGAACACAGTATCATTGTATGGGCCGCTGTGACATCCAGCAACTTTGGGGGGGGGGATATTGCGAAGTTCCTGGATGTCCCACAGGGCAACTCGATCGGAAATCAACAAAAGCTTCAAAGAAACCTTGACGATATTCATGTTTGCGCTTGATGAGAATCCTCAGTGCCAGGATGCAGTTACTGGTAGACTTCTTCGGCATGAAACCAGACTGCTCTGGGTACTGCTACGCGAACAAGTGATCACAGATCCTGTTGAGGTTGACCCTAGCAAGGACCTTACAGCTAGTCATTATTTTTGACACTTAATTTAGAGCAAATATATCTATACTAGTTTAGAACTATGATTTTAATGTTGGAAAATTCATTTTAAAGTAAAACTACAGGCCAGTGCATAGACATCCTCTTGGTTCACAATTTCTCATTATCAGGACAGAGATCTAGAAAAGATGGAGAATGACACTAAGATTATTCCTGTGCATACGTATTGTGTTTACAGACATATCCACCCTTTTCTTGTACCTATGAAATCACAAAGAAAGGATATGGATTGTGTCTTCAGTCAATCGAACAAGTGAGCACTGGAACCTTTGTGTTGATTCTGATTACCATTAGTATTATTATTATTATTATTTCTGTTTAATTAAAAAGTAGCGAACAGACAAATCTGTAATTTCAAGTTAGCCATTTAATACTGAGAAGTCAGCATCTGCTGGGTCCACTGTACTGGATGTTTGGCTGGAACGACCCAAAATGAAATATTTGTTTTACGGTTTAACCTCAACTTTCACGTACAGATTATTCATTTCCAACAAAGGTTCTACTTGTGAGCAAGAAGAAGCTGAATTTCAAGACTCGACAAACAGATGGTGTTGTTATAAGTAGGAATGTCAGTTATTTTTTAATCACGCACCTTGGGGATTAATAGTATGCACCACATGTACATATAATCCACAGGCAGATGGAAACACTAATCCGGACTACGTGTTTCATTTAAAATCCTAAACCTATTGACAAATGGCTCTAAGAACAGAAGCCTCCAATAAAATAAAAAATGCAAATTACATTTTTTAATCCTGTGCACAACTCCATCAGATTTTAAGCAGTGTTTTCACATCTGCATATTTTAATCTTAGTCTGGTTGGACTCCAGCTTGATTTCCCCCTTGGTGTGTGTGAACATAGTAATTGCAATCTGGTATGAACCAAAGCAACCCTACCAAGACCCTTGGGAGGAGGTGTCTAATGAACTTCTGAAGCGGTTAGTTTGTGGTGTGAATGTGATCAAACCTCAATCCGACCAAACTTCGAGGCGTACTCAACAAGTCTGAGCTAAATGGCTGCGTAGCCAGATGTGCTTTATATTCTGGCATAAAGCAGAGCATGCAAACCTGTAGAAGGGGCTAGGAGACGAAAGATGTCTTCCTTGGTTTAGCAGCGAGGTTCACTGCCTTCTTAAAATCTGTGCAGATGACTACATCTGTCAGCCCATAAAAACAACTCAGAAAAACTCTGAAGTTTTCAAAATGTTCAGTCAGAGGCTGAAGTAGAGAGGATTTGACCTCTTGACTGAACGGTGCTGTGTGAAAGTAAAAAACCAAAAAAACTGAGGCAACATTATATAAAAGTGAGAGATGTTCAGCTGCATAGCCCTGAACACAGGACCGGGACACCTTATTGATGTTTATGACTGTTGTCATAATGTGTCATTCAGTTCCAAAAACTGAATGACACATTATGGCAAAAGTCATAAACGTCATTAATGTGCATGACATGTCATGGCATTCTTATGATGGTTACATCACCCTTACGTAGACTGCTTCAAGTAAAATGTTACCAAAGGTTTTATGGTCAGGTGAGACCAAATAGGAATGTTTTTTCCAGACTTCAAAGAGGTTTGTGTGGTGTAAAACTAACACTGGCCATGTCTCAATGGATGGACAGCATTAAACATCTCATTTATAAATTTTAGTCAGGAAGACAACAAATGGTTAACAACATATACCTGAGTTTTGATAAACTGCTGATCTGGTATAAAACCCATCATACTGAATGTCATTAATCATAAGAGCAGTAAGCAAAGGTGGAGAGGGCATGTTCCTTCAGGGTCTGAGGGACAAGCATGTGTCTGGTTGAACTTACATCATCGTTCTGCAGGATATGAGCACTGTGTCATTCTGCGAGGTTGAGGACAGCTCCATCTATAGGTTGTCCATCTCGATTGGAAAGCGTACAGATTTTTCATTGATGGGTGACATATCACCGGGCACATAAAGGAGAAACCATTTCCCATTTATATCCTGATACTGGCAAAGACAATGTCACCAAAATAATGTAGCACTGGTAATATTAGTGCTTTGCTTTGGCTGCTGTTGCAAGCAGATCCATTATTAGAATCTCTCTACAAAACCACAAACATTAACTGTCATGAAAAAACGGAAAATATTTTCATAAGCTGAGCCCTCAGAATTCATGTCCCTTTTTATTGCAACAGTTCAGCTTCAGATCGTGATATTGTCCGGATTCAGAAACACTGCACAGTTCTCACCGCTGAAATGAAGCCCTTTTCATCTGAAGCTTCTGCAAGAAAGAACCATTTTCCAAAAACCTGATAAAAGGAAAATTAATATATCAAACAATGCCGCTGTACAGCCTACAAGCATATACAGACAGACGGGGACAAGGCTTTGGGTTTGGACCCCAGTGAACCCACTGGAGTTAGGTCCAGTGATTGAGTTCCAGTGGTATCAGCTGATCACTGCGTCCAACTGTGCTGCCGATGCAACATGGAGCAACCAGCTTGCAGCGGCAGCAATCGGGAGATTCATTTTGGCTTTGATGAGAGCAGGGGCCTGCAGCAGCGTAGATGGCTGATACAGGGGAGGGAAGCTGCTTATTCGAATCAGGACCTGTGTTTCCAAATGGCCAATAAGGTTAGTGTTGGGGATAGAAGGGAAACCTCCACCCCAAGAACCCACAGAGATGAGACACGCGCAGTTTTACTTGCAAGGGTAACCTCACTGTTCGTAGTGAGAGCTACAAAAGTTCAGTTCCCCTGGTCCTTTATTTATACATGGAGATAAACGAACTTGCATGCCACACTCTATACGTCATTTTACATCCTCCCTGGGGAGTGAGTGAGATAAGCAAATGAAAACAATAGCTTAAGAAAGGAAGCACATCCTCTCCTGCAGGAGGGAATGTGCACTTAATGCTTATACAACATTTTCTATGGTCACATGACAAATAAACAAAGAACAGTATATTGCTGATTATACAAAGTGAATATAAAGTGATTATAAATGAAAACAATTTCTCTCTAACAGTTAGCGTTTGTTTACAGAATCATTCAGAATCGTTCAATATTATGAAGCTAGAAATACTGTTACTATGTGTTAATGTATAATTGCATATCTAACCTATTTTTATGCTTTTTTATTTTCAATATCTCTTACATTCATAATTACTAAAAAAAACACATTGATTTACTACTGATAAGAATATTACTTTCCTACATGTCTATAAAGTTATGCTGGGTCATGAGTTTAATTAAATTACAATGATCTTGTTAGATATTTCATTATATTGTATGCCTGAATATATTTTTGTATTCATTGCAACTTTGAATAAAGTGACAGCATTTTGCTACAGGAAAATTAGAAATTATTCTAAATGTCTCGATTGCATTTTAAGTAAGTAATCTTTCTGCGAAGAAGAAAAACATTGATAGAAAATACTTCTTATTAACAATACTAAAAACACTGTTCAATGGCAGACATTTTAAAACTTACCTCAGTCATATTGTTGTCTCAGAGAGAGAGAGAGTTGTTAATTATTGAAACCAATGGGATCAATCAGCTCTTCCATTAATTCTACATGAACATCTTCATTTGGATCAGAAGAAAGGTCTGGAGATGGGTTTGTAACTCATATCACACCCAAAGACTTTAATGCTGAAATAAGTGTTGGTGTGAGACTAATTTAATCTACAAATGTAGGAACATATGAGGACTGTCAGCTTATGATGGCTGCACCTACAAAGACTATATGTGTCAGAAACACTCATAAATTTCTATATATGAATGCACTCCATTAAAATTGCAAACTGCCCGCATGTGCCAAGCTAATAGAGACTTACTCACAATCACTAATCATAAGCAGGCTGGCAGCGAAGAGGATGATGCATATGTGCGCAGAAGCTAAGCGTAGCATGGGAATGGAATGAACCGTTATGGCCGTCGGTTACAGGTTCAGCCAGAGCTCAGTAATCTCTGTGTTTGTTTGGAGAATCCAATGGAGCAACGTATAAAAACAGGACTGCCGTCGTGACAAACTAGTCCCGATAACTGAGCATCAGTAGGATTATTGATCATCTTAAAAATGATCAAGTTATTGCCTTTTAAACAATTGTTATTTAAATGGTGATGTTTAGTTATACATTATTCCATTCACATAGGTTTATCTACCCATACATTAATTTTCAATACCTGTTTATCAAGTCATGGTATGACAAAACCTATTCCTGTGAATATATTTTTAGCAATGTTCGCTACAAATTTGAAGTACGTTTCTAAGATTCTCAAAACTATACGGAGAATGAAAGTAGGCCTATGTGTACTGAACTCTTAACCGAATTAGTTTCAATTTACCGTATTTACACTAGGTGGCAATACTGCGCTATCCTGCAAAGGGGCTATATTGATAATAAAGAGAACCCTTGATCTGAGATGTCATGCAACATTAAACGAACGAGACTGTAAACTTATTGACAGAAGTCATATACGTAACCAATGTACAATTCAATAAAATACGTAAAGGAAACTGTACGTATACAAGGTACAAGTATTCAATCAGTTAAAAGTTACGTAAAGACGTTCAGAAATAATGTTGTAAAAATATTATATGTGCGCTAACCATGAAAAACAGAGAGAGAACAAAAATACATACACACATTAAAATATTTAATAAAAACAGTAGTATGGGTACTCATCAGTGATGAATATTGATTTAAGATAATGAATTGTATGTCTTGAATTTTTCCCAAAAACACAGTAGAATCTTCATTAACTATTTTAATGAAACATAAACACTTCTGTAGAGTTTTTCGAGGATTTCACAGATGTGCGAAAAAACTGCGCGTGCAAATAAGTTCAGTTCCAATGAAATTTTCGCAGATCTGTGAATTTGCGAAAAACGAAGCGCGAATGCACGAGGGCTGACTGTAATGCCAAAACCATAAAGACATCTAAGAACCCACAAACGAGCTCTTGTTTGTAAATTTCTTATGAAACAAAAAAAAGTATCTAATTCAGTGTTTCCCAACCCAGTCCTTGGGGAACCCCGGTCAGTCCATGTTTTTGCTTCCTCCCAGTTCCCTGCCAGACAGTCCATGTTTTTGCTTCCTCCCAGCTCCAAGCCAATCAGGAACACTGAGTAACTGGTACAGGTGCCCTGGTAGCTGAGAGGAAGTAAAAACGTGGACTGTCCAGGGTTCCCCGAGGACTGGGTTGGGAAACACTGATCAAATTGTTCCTGTATGGCATGGTGCAGGCAGGAAATATGTGATCGTCCACTACGCGGCTCCGAGACAAAGGGTTATTTGCTCTTCTGGTTTTGTATGTTGTTTATTAACAAGCTCAAATGAGCTGGGGAAAAGTATAAAACATAGGGACGATGAGAGGCCAAAAAAGAAACAGGGAAAACAGAGCAAACTAAAGAAACTATTAAATAGTTTAATCTGGAAACAAGGCAACATCTTTTGGGTTCCCGGTTCTCCTCCTGACCTGTGTGCTGTTTGTTTAAATGGCTCATTAGAGATATTTCCCCTTCAGCTCAAAAGCTGCAATACCTCCCCACCTGCTGATGCAGCAGTGTGTGAGAAAGCTGTAATGGTAATGTAATGGTAATGTGGTAATGTAATGGTAATGTAATGGTAATGTGGTAATGTAATGGTAATTTCTCTTGCCTTCTAGTCAGTTTGTTTTACTGTTCAAATTTGTGTGTTACATGTCAAGTGACAGACTCATCTTGTAGAAGGAACTGGCATATCTGCAGGTTGGTGGGAGGGTGAGAGGCCATGTTCCATTTTGGTGTGAGTCAGCAACCATTTGGATGCAATTCCCTGCTCCCAGATTTTCTGATCATTTATTGGGCTGAGAGAGAGCCAGAGAGAGAGAGAAGCAGCTTTATACTCACGTCATTGTTGAGCC
This sequence comes from Stomatorhinus ivindoensis, assembly GCA_019775895.2. Classification (NCBI taxonomy): domain Eukaryota; kingdom Metazoa; phylum Chordata; class Actinopteri; order Osteoglossiformes; family Mormyridae; genus Stomatorhinus; species Stomatorhinus ivindoensis. The sequence goes on along the minus strand of JABFEB020000016.1, from coordinate 11,978,982 downwards.
TCCATTTTGAATTATATGCCTTCACTAGCCCTTCATAACGCTCTGTATTTCTGGTCAGCATGTTAAACACTGATTCTCCTACCTTCCATTGTTCAAAAATTTCAGTTCATTGTATGCTGTTGATTTGCTTGTAGCATGAGTGAGCCATTAAAGGCATTCGCACATTCGCACATGGGGTGTATCTGGTTATATCTCCACACATTCTGGGAGAACCGTGAGGTTCCATTTCTTGCGGCAATGTGCCATTAGATTTGGGGACCTCTGACGTTCCCGTTCATGGTCCCGTGTTCTCTCAGACTGGTAGAACTCTGACATTTGTCATGTGCCTTGTGTTACGTGCCGTAAGTTTCCAGGAGAAGCCTACAGGTTCTCCGGACCTCCCTCCCTCGTCGTGGTTCGCCGGCTGCATCTTGGCTCCGCCTCCCCGACCAGACCCCGCCCACCGCTGCTCCAATGCACCGCGCGTCATTTCCGGTCCCCGGTGAAGAAGAAGCTGCTGTTCGCTGCATTTGGGAGCTCTGGCTCGTTCGTTCTGTGTTGGATCGCTTGTGATGACTGTTTTGCTCTACTGTGTATGACTGTGTGTGTTTCTGGATTCTGACTTTAGCTTCGCCCCTTTTCTGGTACTGTCGCTTTGGTTATTTGCTCTTTTGGTTTTGACCTCTCGCCCGGCTCCCGATTACTCTCTTTGCTCGCCCCTTTAGATACCGTGTTTTTTCCTTGCTCTCTGTGTATTCCCCCTGTGTTTGTTTGGTGCACACGGAGTGGCTGCCTTTTTGTTTTGCGCGACGTGGTGTTACTGTGTGTTTTGGAGAGGGAGTCAGGTTTAGTCCTTTTCGTTCTGTTGTTTATTTTTTTTACTTAGGTTTAGCTTAGTTTGGGTTGTCTTCGGTAGACGTGGTTTTGCTTGTTATTTCGGTCTCTGTCGCCTCCGAAGTCTGTTGCACCTATTGTTGTAAAGTGTCTGTGAATAAAATATAAAAAACTACAATAAAAGAACCCTTTGTGTCTCGTGTTCCCTTGTCCCGTTCTTGTCTTGTCATTCTCTTGTCCTTTCCCTGCTTGTTTTTCTGGACGGTCCCCAACCCTAGACTGGGGGTCGTAACACTTGCCAGGCTAACAAAAACAGGTACTTAAATTGAATTGATAACACCATGTATCATTTAATTGACCCCATGTCACTCTTACGGATGTTTGCTGAAGGTTAACGTGTTTGCCATTTGTGCCATTTTTAGTTAGTAATTTTTTCCATGTGGTAAACAGGAAGGATCTAGTTGTCGATCTTGAAATACTTTCATGGCATTGCATTGTGGGAATTTCAAATGGACTGTGCCTTTATGCTTTGGAGTCCACATGGTTGCCTTCAATAGGGATATTACTCTATATCAGGGCTATTGAAATAAAAAAAACGAATTAAGTTATACGGAATACATGAAATTAAGGCATGGCAGGGGTACGGAGCATCGATCCAAAACAGCAGTTTGCTAATGTAACCCTCATAAAGTTTAAAACTCAAATGTAAATAAAGAGGCATTTGAAATTTCACAAGTACAACAAAATACTGACAGACCTTGTGCCCTAATCAGCCAGGTACTAAAGCAAAAGGAAAAAGGGTCTCTTTTAGCTTAGTAAGGCACCCTTTTCTGCTCCATTTCACCACCGCTGCTCTGTCGTGCTAGTCCGTCATGCTTACGCTATGGGGTTTAGCAGTGCCGAAATTTCGAATTAAAAATCTAGACATTCGCATAGAAAAACAACAAGATTGCTCCACAAAAAAAACATTCAAAAACAACATGGCAACAGAAATATGCTTAGCTACGACAGACCAACCCAAAGCTCATTTATGGTTATACTCACATACCCAAGCCCTTTAAAATACAGCACTTCTTACCCACACATATGTGCAAGACGATCAGGATAATAAGACCGAGATTTTATGTTAATCAAATGTCGTATGACTATGTAGAACTTGCCTGGCAGGGAGCGTTTCAGTTAAGAAAATATTTCTGTAGTGATGGTCAAATGAAGCTTCATGAGCCATTTGCTGTATTGTCTGACCCCCACTAGATGGTGCTCTCTGTTCAATAAAGGGCTCACAGCATGCCCCAAAGTAAACCAAGAGCGCCACCTAGTGGGGTCAGCAAATGGTTCATGAGGATTCATTTGGCCATCACTAGTATTTCTTGATCAGACCCTTGCATCTCTAATTGTATCACTTGAAATGGTCACTATACTTTAAGGCAGAATTCACTGGCATTGCTGATTATACAAAGCATTAAACCTAGTAAGACAGTGGTAACACATTAATGATAATTAGAATAGTTTACTAAGGCAAAGCAATATTCTGCCATTGTGGAACATACCACAAAGTAATTAAAGTTGCAAGTAATTTAAGTGTTCCACTTTTCCCAGTCCGTCACTTGGCTGTTCTGTGCAAAGAGAAATTTCACACTATAGACTGTACGGCTGCTGAATCACACCTTTGTTTCTTACCAGGATATCCCGTCTCTCTCCTGTCTCTCAGGATCACACATGAACACCTCAGTGATGCACCGTTCTCCAGCAAATAGGAGACCATCTATCTCTCTTGCTTCCTGCAGTGTAAATGGGTAGAGAGGTGAGTGTGGGAGTGAGCTATCTATCCTGTTTTACTTATTTCACTATATTTTATTAAATTTCTTTTTATTTTTAGATTCTCCTTCCTTCTTTCCACACTTTCTTTAAGCTGTACATGAGTTGTGTATTTTACATAGTTCCTCCATCTTTGTTTCTTATTCCGATTCCATATGTGACGCACTGCACTCCATGGATGAAAAGGGCTATTTGCTGTATGTTTCTAGGCAACCTGTGACCAAAACTACCTTCAGGCTTTACAGAGTACTAGGGAAAGATGGATATGGAGTGTACTCTGCTTGTGTTGTGCTTCTGCTCTTTGGGTCTTCTGGATCAAGTGCTGTAATGGTGATACGACTCTCACAGTAGGTCACTTTGGACTTTCAGGACCTGTAAATGATTTTTTTAATGGAAAAAAAAATTACATTTCGTAAAATTAGTACCTCTAGCTACAATCTTAACGTCATTGAATTTGTGTTTAGCTATGCAAATAAAGTGTCAAATAAACCATAGATTCTTTTTCAAATGAAATGACTTGGGTATTCGCCTGTGACAGATATTATTTTTACATGATGTTCTGATAAAGGGAACCTGTTTGCTGAGTTGGGCCTCTCCTATTGGCATTAACTCATGCAGCTGCTATTGGCCACATCTTCCTCACATAATACTTCATGTGATACGGCAAAAGCTCTGCTTGCTAGCAACCCCCCAGAATATTGGGGAACAGTTAGGTATTGCGTTATAGATAAGGGTTATAGATTATAAAAGTTAGGTATTGCGCTACGTGGCGGGATCAGCACCACCCTTTCTGTCGCCCCCCCTTTATATCTGTGGAGGCAGCGGTTGAAGCAGCTGTGATCCGGTAGTCGGTGGCTCTAGAGGTCCATCTTCAGCTCATTGTCGACAGCACCCAACGCTTGGTAGTGGTGTACCCTGAGCTGCTAGCTAAGTGCACAGAAGGTTCATGGTGTACCCTGAGCTGTTAGCTAAGTGTACAGAAGGTGCATGGTGTACCCTGAGCTGTTAGCTAAGTGCACAGAAGGTTCATGGTGTACCCTGAGCTGTTAGCTA
>JABFEB020000016.1:11951691-11975198 GCA_019775895.2 Stomatorhinus ivindoensis | reverse complement strand
ACCCTGAGCTGTTAGCTAAGTGCACAGAAGGTTCATGGTGTACCCTGAGCTGTTAGCTAAGTGCACAGAAGGTTCATCCACCTGAATGTGTGTTGGTTCAGCATGCAAATGTTATGTGTGCTAGACCGACCCCAATATATTGAGTGGGTAGTGAAGTCTGGAGAAAGCCTGCAGTATGGGCCCCCAGTGCTTTCTGCTCTCCCTGCCCCCCTCAGGTAAGTCTGCTTTATGCCTATGAGATTAAGGATGCCCGTCATTTGGTCCTTACTGTTATGAATGGCGGAAGCTTAAAGTTTTCTACAATACAGGGAATTCAGGCTTCACGAAAACTATTGCTGTTAAATATTATTTTGTATATTGTATACCTATCTTTCCATTTTTACTGATATCCATCTTCACTAATATGGCAGTTTAAGTCTGTAAATGTACGGTGAATTTATTTTATTTATGTATAAAGTAATCATACATAAAAAAATGCATATATCTAATTTGACCTGTGGGCAAAGAATTTGCAAATACACTTTTACTCTGACATTTAGAACAACAGATTCACGTAGTCAACCTGCACTGCAATCTAGGTTTACAGATTCTCATTTTAGGAGAGTATTCAATCTATTCAAGAGGGCTAGGTAGACAGCCAGCAAGACGCATTGATCTGATCACAGACAACTTGCTGAGAAGGTCTCAGACGTACTTGACTACATATATTTTGTAGCGTAAAAACTAATGTGTCCTGACAAGCACATGTAGAAAACTGAACAAATTTTATGTTTGTAGTTCAACAAAAGTTACATTGATCAGGCATAACGTGAACCTATATTTAAGTCCTATGAATGAGCCATTTTATTGTGATCTGTTGCCTCTCTTAATGATAGTGCTTTTGAGTTGCAATGCCAGTGTCATTCAGCCATGCAACCGGACCACCCACTTTGCTTCCCTTTTTCAGTGCCGTGTACCTCAAACATGTGTTGGACATTGAGCAGTTCTCAGCTGTTAGAGGAGTAAACTTGGACCCCCGCTGACAATGACTTCTACCACAAGATTGTCACGGATAGTGTCTCCATCCCTTGGCAAAATGAGGTACTGCACCTTCCATGAAAACTGTGGTTGGGCCAGTCTCTGTAACGATAGTGTAGTTTTCTCCATGGTTTTACAGAATAATGGATAGCTCATGTTTTCACAGTAAATCCCTTTTGCACTGAGTGAAAAACAATGTTTCAGGATGTCAGGGATCGTGGGTAGGTTTGATCAGTCGATCACTTGACCACCGCTGTGGCACACAGACTTTGGAACATAATTTAAGTTCATTCAGAGTGCTTTAGTTGAAGATGTTCTTAATGATGAAGTTTACTTAATGTTACTAATATCTGTGTGTAGTTGTTTGTCTGTGTTTATATTAACTGGACTTTGCAATTATTTGCATACAGTATAGCTGACTGATCTTTTGTGTAGTCAATAGATCTGAGACCAGTTCCGTCCAGTGTGTCCCTCTGTTTTTTCCGGTGCCAGCATTCTGGATATTTCCATTTGTTCACGGTGTCCGCACCTGTCAGGGCATCGTGGTTCACCCAGCCCATGGCGCACTGTTCTCATGTTGCACAATTAATCCAGCCTTCTGGTCGTCACAGACGATTGAGACAGTGTGCCTTAAAGAGATCAACATGTTTGAGACAGATGGTGGCCTCGGTCCCAACCTGGACCTCAACTGGACCGACCCGCTAGCCAAGAGGGGTATCTTCCACAGGCTCTTTAGGAGGGAGGTTGCTGGGTACTTCTGTTGGTGGGGAGACTGAATGAACGTGGCCATGGTAGAACCAGACCAGTACGTTCTTATGATCTTCTGGGAACTGGCTTCAGGTTCTTCAGACTGGTTGCAATGATGAAGAGGCTCTATCCTGAATATATACTTTTATATATAAAGTGTGTGTGTGTGCACATGTGTGTGTATATATGTATTAAACTGTTTTTTTTATAAGCATTTTTAAAGTACCATATGGCTTGTAAGTTTATTTTTGTATATCCTCCTGAGACCCCACCCATTCATTTATGTCCATTGTAGTGGATTTTTTTTTTTTTTTGCATCTATCTTTTCACTGATGTAAGAAAACATATTTATTCCTGTTGTACACTAAAAAGGACATACTGTGAAATTAAACAAAAAAATACATTTAAAAAAATCTAAATTGTAATCTAAATTTTCCCTCCAAAGACAAATAACCTAAAATTGAAGGACACTTTTTTCCTTGGGGGCAGGATATCTGGGCCATTGCATCTTGTCAGTTGTAACAGCCCATTGGCTGGATGAAGGACCTTGCTGCCCAATCAACCCTTGCCACTGTTTCCGTGACGACGCCGTTCAAACACCTTAAATGGCATCTGTGTAACTTATCTCATTCACCGTCCCTGGAGAGCTTCCTTTCCAGTACCAGACGTTTATTAATTTTCATGTCCTGAATTTTTAAAGTGTGTTTTAAATTAAGAACCTCATGCTTAGCAATGTGATTTTTAAAGAAATGCTCATTTAAATAAATGGCTGACCAGTTCTTGCCCCTGAACATTTCAATATGTGCTATGTAGAGGGGTAGCAGATTGGCAATCTTGGGTGCTGACGTTTCACGGCTAATTATCTTTATTTTCTCTGCTTTAGAAAATAAACAGAAGTAATGATCCTTGCATATACCAGTATGTAAGGTATACAATGACACTGGTCCTGTGTTGGGTTATTGGTGTCCCATCCGGGGGTGTCCCCCTCCCATCCTGGGGTGTCCCCCTCCCATCCGGGGGTGTCCCCCTCCCATCCTGAGTTGCCTATAGTCTCTGGCCTATGTGACCCTGAATAAGTGGTTTCAGATTTATGGATGGATGGAAGGATGGGTGGACGGATGGATGGATAAATGATCACACTGCTGTGTTTTCTTTACTTTCATTTTAATAATGGATAGGTGTCTTTTGAACTAGAACAATGTGGTTCTTTTGGTATAAGAGATGATTTGTCAGGTGATTTCATCAGGAGTATTTAAAGCAGGCCAGAAACCAAGCTTCCTGTTTATACGGGTCCCCTGATTGTGCTTCTTCTTCTGAAGAGGTATCGTGACATCAAAGGCTGTTAGACATGAAGGCACACTAATCTGCCTGCAAAACAAGGCTTCTTCAGGACAGATAAGTTCCAGTATTGAAGTATTTTACCTCATTCAAAGAATCAGTCCCTGAAATAGGAGCTTAAATGATGCAAAAGAAAATATGTCTAGGTCCATGGAAAGCCCATATCTTGGATTTGGATTTGTCTGTTTGTTAGTTTATTATCCTCATAATAGAGATGTCAAGACAATTTATTGGCTTAAAGATATAGGGTTTTTCATTGATATGAATAGTCACATTAACTGCTGATTTACGTAAAGCCAATTTCAAAGCACCGTTATATAATGTAACGTAACACTTCCTCATATATCAGATCATTGAAGTACTATTACTTAGCACTTAAGTTTATACATAAATACCTGAACATCAAAACATTTTCAAGTGAAACATAAATCACTGGCTTGAAATGTTGGGAGAGACTTTTATATCTGATGTTACATAATTTTAAGAACCATGCACATTGTCCCAGCTCCATTGTTGGAAGGTTGCTGAGTTCTACCGCCCCGCTTTGTGTGTGGAGTGAGCATGGTTTCCAGATATCACGTGAGCTTCCTCTGGGTACTTTGGTCTACAACCTCAATCAAAAGACATGAGGCTGGGTTAACTGATGTTCTTAAATAGCCCATGATAGATTCTTGCATGTGTGGCCCATCCAGGCTGCACCTCTGCTATGGGTCCTTTGCTTATGATGAACAAAACACTATATGCAGATTAGCGTCAGACAAACGATGATCATGATTCAATCAAGCAGTGAAATAGGGGGGGCTACAGTAATGTGTTGGAGGGTGCCAGTCATTCTGTGTGGGCCATTCCAGATTATGCTAATTCAGACGAATAATCAGTGTTCAGTCACCTACCAGTAACGCCTCTTCATTTCCACGAAGGCCTTGAACACTAGTGGCCAAAATTGTGCAAACAGCTATCATTTTTGGCATTATACTTTAAAAATTGCTACACGATTATTGGCGGTAATGTTTATAAACAATCAAAGAATGTTACATATATCATATATTGGATGACTAAATAAGTAACTGGGGCAACAGTTGAATAAAATTCTGCAATCTCTAAAAATTGACAGTGTTTTTACAATTTTGGCCAATGTGGAAAATATTTCATACCCTTTCAGGCCATTTCAAAATGCAAAATTAAATAAATATCATGAATTTGTGGAACGTGTTTCACAGTCTGCGATCCCATTGATATTCAGTGAGTGATTCCCTCCTTTCTCCCCCCCCTCCACACCTATACACACTGCCTTATGCTAAAAGCTTTTAAAATGTCACATAATGGACACACTCCTGGAATGACAGCACATCACCTCGGCAACAAAATACCCCGGCACCTCGATCCACGACCGATCGAGCACTACATTTTGACTGCTGTCTGCACTGGCTTACTTTATTGGCTTTCAGCTAAAAGCTTTTTGCTGCAGAGCTAGAGAGAGAGAGAAAGATGTGTGTGTGGGGGGGGGGGGGGGAGAGTGAGAGAGCGAGAGCTCATAGATGGTTGCCAGGGCAACTTGACATCACCATGACGAACTTCCCCACTTAAAAGCTTTTAACCGGATCTCTCCACAGTCCCAGGCCCCATTTCTAGGCCTCTCAGCTGAGCCGGTAGGAAGAGCCTGAAAAGTAGACCTTAGCTGCTTTTGAGGCACACAGGAAAAAGCTCATCTTCCTTCATTTCTACTCTTCCTCAAAGCAAAGCAATCTGTTTCTGTACAACAAAACAGAGCTCTGTGTTTACAAACAAGATGGCCGCCGAGGACAACCTGGCTTTCATGCAGTCAGGTCAAAGCGAGAAGCACAGGCGGGCCAGGAACTGGACAGACGCAGAAATGAAGGGTCTCGTCTACGTGTGGGAAGAGTTCATCACTGAGCTCCGGAAGGCCAAGAGGAACGCCAAGATCTACGAGAAGATGGCCAAGAGATTCTTCGAGCTCACAGGCGAGCATCGCCACAGAGAGGAAATTAAGATGAAAATAACAAATATGACTTTCCAGTACAGGCAAGTGTAATAGTGACCATTACTGTGTGCAGCTGTAGGGCTTATTGGGGAGAGCTTGTACCTTATTGTAGCTCTGCTGCAGACCCGCAGGGGTCAGCCCATGCACCCATGAGTATGTGCAGATGTCGCTTGTGTGCAGTACCTCTTGCTCTGTAACACTGTGTTACAGGTCTTGATGGAGTCAGTGGAACAGCTAGACGGGCTGAAGCAGAACAGCTGTTTACATTCTGGGGGGTAAAATGTGGTGTTTGACTTTAATTACAGGTTTATAGCAAGCTAGCCAAAACGGATTGCGGTTAAAAGGTGTGTTTCTTGAATGCATCCTTTGTGTTCTGTGTCCCATGATCCTAAAACTGTAACATAAGAATCTCAGTGTTCCAAGGAACACGTGACAATAAAACTTGAAATCTGACACTTGAAAGCTTGTCTGGCAGATGCATGCTGGCTGAGAAGACCGAAGATACAGTCTTGTTACACGCCGTATTATGGAATGTCATGTGATCGTGCAAAGTCATGTGACAATGTTTTTATTCAAAGCGTACTGCCCTCTGCCTCCCCTAACAGGAAAATGAAGTGCATGACTAACGGCAGCGCCCCATCGTCTGAGTGGCCGTACTTCAGAGCCATCGACAGGATACTGTCCCAGGCCCTTGACTCGAATGGGCTGCTCAGCTGTGACCGCCAGCCAACACCACCGCCATCCACAGCCCGGCCTGAGTCCAAGTCTGTGCCCACTGAGCCCTCCCCCCCAGGTTTTATACCAGAGTACACAGGATCTTCTGAGGAACAGGAGCCTCCAGAAGAGGGGGGGCATTCAGAGAGCTCAGCCAGCCTGCAGTCGCAGGAGTCCAGGTAACACCTGCAGGTGCCGTTTTGCTGTTAGATATGTGTCCCTGTTAGGATGCCTACCCCAGTCCAGGTAATACCTGCATGAGGGTGTTCAGCCCTGTTACGTTGTGTGCCCTTGGTAGGGTGCCTACCCTCATCCAGGTAATACCTGCATGAGGGTGTTCAGTCCTGTTACGTTGTGTGCCCTTGGTAGGGTGCCGACCCTCATCCAGGTAGCTTCTCTGTCGGCCTGAGTTAGGAGTCTCAGCACGTCCTCTGTGTTCTACTACCTGTGGCAGGTCACCTCAGGCGCCCATCAGGAGGAAGAAGATCCAGCGGCTGAGCCTGAAAAGGAGGAAGCTGCGTGTCCTGGAAGCCATGCTTCAGGAGCAAAGAAAGGCAGGCCGCAACCTGGAGGAGGTCTGCCGGGAGGTGCGGCGTGTCATGCACCAGCAGAACTTCCTGCAGGTACAAAGCTTGCAGCTCCAGGAGCGCATGATGAACCTCCTGGAGAAAATGATCTCGCCGCCCACACAGCCCCCAACCTGGGTCTCTGCTGGAGCCAGGGAAGCAGGGCCAGGCCAGGCCTGATCATGGGGCACCACCCACCCACAGGCACACAGACACACTTCATGACACTAAAATGTCACTTGTTGCATGTACAACAGGCTTAAGTAGCAGTGAGATCTACAGAAATATCTAGACCAGTGTTCCCCAATCCGGTCCTCGGGGACCTACAGTTTGTGGGTTCAGAACTTTGTTATTTGACATTTCAGAACTTTGTCAGACTGACAATGGACATTTCCCTCTTGTGCTGAATATATGCACATATGTACCTACATTTTCCAGCCACACATGCTTAATTCATCTCAGGCAATATGATAGCACTGTGATAATTAATATTAAACAAACTGCAACAAAAATGTCTTATAGCTGTTTGTTTTGTGTGAACTACAAAAATGTCTTTTTGTATGTTCATAGAATCGTGTCTTAACCATACAGGTAAGCACACAGGATTAATTAATTATTACCACAGCATATGCTGTAATGGTGGTCTTGGTTATTTTATTTGCTCTGTACTTCGGTCCCAGCTGTTGTTGTGTGTGTGGCCTGAAGGAAACGTGAAGTTAAAATCACTTCGAGTTTCATTTAATTCTTATCTTAATGGAACTACATTTAACTGGTTTGCAGCTATTTCTTGCATTTGTTGAAGGTACGGTATATACATTTTTATTTCAATTTAATTTGGCCACGGCTCTCTGGCATATGCATCTTTTATACAAACCATATTTCGGTTTATTAAAATGAAAGCTGCGATTAATACAAACAAATAATGAAACTATGAACAGACTGTAGTCAGTAGCCCGGGAGGAACCGCGGGCAGCTTTTTTTGATTTGGTGCTGACGGCTACATCTACTACATCTAGGCCAGGACAAACTGCAAATCGAGCTCACAAAGTCTGTAAAATGTATGCATGATTAACTTTTTCATGCTCTTGATTTGTTTTTTTGAGCTCTGGAATTAATCAAGTTGTGCTCACACTTTGATTGTGGTCTTGCTTAAAGAAAACGTGCCCAAAAAGCCGCAAGTTGGTATGAAGTGAACAAACACTAATGATTTTATGTTAGTTTGTTTATTTGCTCAGATCTTTATATTAACGCAGAAAATGTCTTCCATTCCAACTTGGTGTTATTGTGCTAGACCTGCTACTTAACCAAAGTATCAACCAATTCTGTGGTGGAAATTAGGGCTTATGGTCACCTAGACGTTAATAGTGCACATGGTAATAACTAGGTAGTCTCTCTATGGACAAAAGTATTGGGACACACCTCTTAATAACTGGTATATATATCACTCAAACCCATTGCCACATGAGTTTAAAATCAAGTACCTAGTCATGCAGTCAGGTTTACAAACATTTGTGAGAAAATGGGTCATTCTGAAGAGCTCGGTGATTTCAAGCGTGGTACTGTCATAGGATGCCACCTTTGCAGAAAGTCGTTTGTGAGATTTCTTCCCTGCTAGAAATTCTATGTTGAACTATAAGTGGTGTTATTGCAAGGTACTGTAGAAGGAACAACAGAAACTGAGCCGTGGAGTGGCAGACTATGCATGTAAGGTAAGAAAGCAGGCTGCTGAGTGCCGAGGCACAAAAAAAGAGTAAAAGTCACCAACGCTCTGTTGACTCAATAGCTACAGAGTTACATACTTCCTCTGGCATCAACCCCAGTACAAAACGGTGCTCTGGGGCCTTCATGGAATGGGCTTTCATGGCTGGGCAGCTGCATACAAGTCTCACATCACCAAGATAATGCTAATAACTGTGGTGTAAAGCGCACTGCCACTGGGCTCTGGGGCAGTGGAAATGTGTTCTATGAATAGGGTAAAATAAACGCATCTGTTACCAAAATTACACAGTTAATTATTGCATTTGGCGTTTATACAACAGTTTGTACAAGTTTATTTGTGGTTATTGTATGTCACTGCTTACAGTATTACTGTACTTTCGATGTCATTTCAAGGGTCTAATATATATAATGTACTGCTGTCATAAATCGGCAATAGATGCGTTTATTTGACCCTATTCATTAGTGTAGCAGCATTTCCGCAGTAAACACCGCAATGGCTCTTGGGATCGGTTCACAAACCGTTCGTTTGAGTCGCCGACCGAATGTCCGAGAACCATTTCGATGAACGAATCGAACTGTTCGGGCTCTCGGTCGGTGACTCAAACGAACGGTTTCTGAACCGATCCCAAGAGGCCTTGCGGCGTTTACTGCAGAAATGCATTTACGCTGTTAAAAGGAATAAAATAAACGCGGCTGTTCATCATTTATCACAACAATAAACTATTGCATTTCTGTATAATGAAACTAAATGTATTTAATCAAAAAACAGATATTTATTAACTTTGACGTTTACACAACAACGTATGCAAGGTTACTCGTGCTCATTGTATGTGTATGTGTGACTGTATTGGTGATATTGCAGTTGTTGTTAACTGTGATGTAGTCCTTGATACTCATGCACATGAATTTGGCTAAAGTAAAGAAAATAAGAATTATATATACACGCGTGTTTTTTCAGCGACACCCTTTTTGTATCATGTTTTTTTTATTATTGTGAACAGTCAAGCTGAAGCTTTTTGTTGAACACCAGCGCCATCTTTCAGTCAAATAACATAACCTTGAGACACTGTTAGACTTATTATCCGATCCCGTGATTTGTTGAGTCATAAGGTCAGGCGCAAAAAAAGACGGGAAAAATTGTGAATCATAGAATCGATTAATTACAACGGACAATTCGAAAGAATCAAATCAGTTAATTGAATCGAAATTCCCATCACTAGTTTCCACTTTCAGAAGAAATACGGGACAAATCGCGTCCCGTATTAGCTCAAACTTAATTTTACATTACATGACTATTGACAGCTCTGCCAGTAATTTCAGTTCCCTATAACGAGCAGTGAGGCAGTTAGAGAAAAAGCTGTACGGTTTGCGTTTTCTAATGTTATGACCTACGACAAAAAAAGTTCATTCTATATTACTTATTTATTTATCATACTGCAAGTGTTGGTGGACCCCGCATGACTGCCTTGTCACCACAATTTTTGCCACATATGTATCACCAAGACTTGGTGTGGAATTGTAGGTGGGGTGCGATGCCCAGAGTGCGATATACGATACCCCGTACAACCACTTGTGGTAAGGGACCTAAAACTAGCCAACATAGTTGACAATTTTAAGGCACCGACCATTGACACGTAGCTCAGCGGCTGCTTGGGTTCCTCCTGTCTCTCTTGGATCTGTGAGACCTCAGCTGAGTTGTCCTTGCAGGACCTAGACTGAGCCTTCAGCTGCAGTACAGTGCCATGCATATCCTGCAGCAGGAGCATATGCATTCTCTGGTATTCAGCTTTCACCGCTTCCTTCACTTTCTGGAAGCTCTCCTGAAATACAAATGGTTCAGGATATGTCACACATTCTGAGCAATGAATAACATGTTGAGATGCCAGAAATTTGGGAGCACCACGCTCCCGGAACAACAGCATACAAGGCCCCGGGGCAAAACACCAATTGCCCCCCCCCCCCCCCCCCCCTCGTGTGCACATACACACACGTATAGGTGGGGGCGCTCTGAAACAAGTTTTAAAGTGTGGCTGCAAGAACACAAAAAACTTAAAGAGAGAATTTGACTGTCCCTCACAAACTGGATAAATCGCATTTTCTACGTCTTTTCAGACAGGAGGAGATTTTTCTGGCTATGCCTAGAAAACAACGTTGTTACCAGTGTGGAGACTGTCAGAGTTTTGCCAAGGACAAAAATTCCACCTCCAGCTCCATCTCATCCATTTCTGTTGCAAAAATGACAGTGTATTGTCTAAGTGAATAGGGCATAGGTTAATTCGTGTGCACACACCGTCTTTCTCATTCTCATAATGTGTCCATGCCTCCGGGTTTAGCCCATTCAAATGTCATGTAGCCTAACTTTTTATGCAATTTAGACAGCATAGAATCATTAACCTGCTGTGACGCATTTATTTATACAACCACATATTTCCCACATTTTGACATCAGTGATGCAGTGAAGATACCGTCTCTTTATTTTTGACGCCAACCCTCCCCATTAATCAGGGCTTGGGACCGGCGCCTAGCTGAGCTGCCTTGCTCCCTTAAGTGGTTGGGTTACGCTAAACAATATACATATTTAGAAAGACTACAATAAGACAAATATGTAGTCTAACAAAACGTAGTTTAAAGAAGGTAGCCTGCCTGGCGAAATTGCAGACAAACAAATGAAAAGTCCCACGGCATATAATTGGGCTATATCCAACAAAAAGCAGTTATTTAGAAAGTTTTTAAGGGCATTCAGAACTTGGTGCACATGAAATAAATGAAAATATTTTTCCCGTTGCCCCTGCCGGTGTCACATCCAGCCCTGCCCTGCGTGCCTGATCCCCATGTTTCCTTGTGGCTTCTTATCAGCTCGGTCTTACCTCTTGATCCTGCCCTCTCGTTAACCAGCCACAGCGCCTTCTGTTTACTCCTCTATTAATCATGCATATTAATCAAGCATCGTAGTCCTGTGCTCCCATTTCAGTCATTTTTCTCTATCTGTGTGTATAATCCTGCCTTTCCCTTTCAATAAACTGCCCTAGAAGGGAGTTCACTTCCTGACACCCTGGTTTTGGTTTGTCCTGCTCCTGCCAGAATGTGACACTGGGGCTCCATATCGATATACTATTCTGTAAAAATAGTGACTAGACTAACATTGAGGTGATCCTATTGCCTTGCCAAGAAAGCTTAGACTGTTAGGGATGTGGTTACTGCCATCTGTGCGCGGAGCTGCGGATTGATTCTTGTCCTGTGCTAACCTAAAAAAATGATTACTTTGATGTAACAATAGCAATACAATAGCAATCAAAATGTGGCAACCCTACATGTCTGAGTAGGCCAAGCAGTAGGTTTTCCTCAGTGAGCCTCATTTTGCACCAGTGCATTAAGAGCCGTCATAAATCCAATATGAGGGTGAGTGATGTTTTCCTCCAGGAGAGGGCAGTGTAGTGACATTTGCAGACACATCAAGATGCTCCTAATATGGGTTTCTGGTTTCAGTGAAATAAAACAAACGTCATTCACATCCTACGCATGAGATAATCCTGAACAATGGCAATTGGACTGAGATTTAAATGTCAAAACAATTTCCTTTCAACTGCATGCAGAAATACACGGGCTGTTTCTTTGCAATTAATAATAATTCATAAAGTAATTACAGGCAATTATAGTTTGAGTAAGGAGCTCCACCTTGTTTTCCTGCCAATTCCAGCTCCAAAGGCTCTGCATTCCAAGGAATAGGATTCCCATCCGAGTCTCCTTCCTGGAAAGAGGAGACTTGGGACACATTTTACATATGAATGGAGCCCCATCCTCTTGACAATTTGTTAATCGAGGTCATGGCTCCCTGTCGACCTCCGAAGTCCTCTGTATCAGAGCAAGTGCAGAGTGATATAATCCTGTGGACTGGCATCGTTGCTGGTTGGTTAGGTACCAACAGCGTTTGTGAGTCCAAAAGCTGCTTTTTGAGCAAAATAAAGTTTTCCCCAAAGGGTGCAAAGATGCATGTGTGCTAGAGAAGTTCTAAAAATGTATAATGAAAATTAATAATTCAGTCTTCTGTGGTGATAAACTCCACTTTGGTTCCTAAACCTCTTTGGGAACGCCTTAGCCTCTCTATGTATTCACTAATTCTCCATTACCTTTATCGATTGCATTGTGATTGGGTTGTGGTTGAGTTAAAAACCATGTGGGTGTACTAGACGCTTGCTGCAAAAACTTTGCTGAGGTTTTGAAATGGTTAAGCTGACACACTTTGACAGACACAGTATCATATTTTTACACCCACATGAAGATCATTTTTCTGTCACTGCCTCTACAGTACTGAATATTGGATACATGTTTTTGATCTAAGTACTTTTCCAGTGCAGGGTTCCCATACATGGGGTTCGATCCCGTGTAGTACCAGGCATGAGGCTGCGTAGAGAAATTCCTTTAAATGTTTTATTTCATTGTTGTTTCTGAGTGGACTGTAAATGGATAGCACCTATTGGCTATGCCACTGCCTTTGCAGAACTGACAGCTAACCTGTCTCTCAATCCTAATTCTTGGCAGAATCATAGAGAATTATTTTCGGCAATTATAAGCTTTCATTATTCATAACGCCAATGAAAAAAAACTATAACCTGATTTAACTTGTTCTGAATCTCCTGTCATATACATTATGACTCATTTATCATCAGAAACATTTTTAGAGACTGTGCGGATCAAAACTGATCTCTTGCAGAGAGTGTTCAACATTCCACTCTTATACTCAGGAAAAATTCCTGAACACAGGTGACGTTATGCACCCATATCAGCACATGGTGTGTGGCATATGCTGTATGTATTACGCAGTATGGAGAATCAGTGCACTGTGCTGGGATCCTCTCCTAAAATGTGTTGCTCATCCGCAGACTGTGGCATATTGCTTTGGTGTGTGTGCGTGTGTTTGTGTGTGTTTGTGTTTGTTTTGGGATGGGGGAGTGGTTCTTAAACCAGATTGCAAGTGTTGGCATCTCACTTTGCTTTCATTATGAAATTTTGAAAAAAAAATAAAATACTGGACTACACAGCTGCCCTGCTTCCAGAGGGGTGTGTTGATGTGATGACACGTTTAACGCACTGCCAGGGAGCCGCTGGGCTGGGTGTGCAGAGCTAATACCCAAGCAGACGGGACATGCAGGACCAGCTGTTGGTTTATTATGCAGTGTGTAGTGTGTAATACAGTGTATAATATACAGTGTGTAGTACAGCAGCAATGTGTGGCTTATATTGCAGTGCGTTGAGAAAAGCATAGTATAATGTGTAATATGCAGTGTGCACGTAATTTGGTGTGGGGCAAGTAACATGCAGCTTACCCTGCAGTGTGTTAGGTGCTTGATACAGTGTGTAATATGCTGCGCATATCGTGGCATATAGTGCAGTGTATAATTTGCAGTGTACACTGTAGTGCATGCTGCGTATACTGCAGTGTACAGCACATTGTTTAGCGTATATGTGGTGCATGATCTATAGTGTGCATAATGTGGATCAGGTAGCTGGGATTCCAGCCAGAAACCACCCACACCGACACAGTCTACCCCGGTATCCTAGCAACCATGAGGAGAGTGAGAATACGGTGTGTTGTCCAAAAGGAACAAAAGAAAAGATATGAGCAAAAGTCTGTGGTTGGATCACTGGATTAACAGGACTAGAGCATGACATGTCAGAAAAACATGCCCCCCCCCCCCCCCCCCCCATCCTCACACCCTGCCCACCTTCCCATGTGTATGAGCAAGGTTTCCTCATGTGTGTGTGTATGTATGTATGCATTTATGTGTTTGTGTATATGTATATCTAAAAACTCAAGCCTGAAATTGCATCATCAGTTTTAGTGAGATTTTATTGCAAACATCTGGCAGATGCCCCGTCGTTTGTGCAAAAAAAAAATCAACATTCTATTTTTCCGTCTAGAATGTGTACACATAATAACATGTAATAGGACTTGAGGGAAAGATGTGTATATTTGCTTGCAGTGCAGTGTTTTTTCAATTTTAGTTATTTTAGATCTTCAGATGAAGCCACAGGAATGTTGAAACTGTAATAACCTAATTAAAAAGTATATTTAAATATTTGAAGTTTATAAATATGTGTAGTACATTATACAAGATATTATTGATAAATACAACATTCCAGGCTTCAAAAATACATTTAAAAATGCTAATACACACATTAGAGCTACAAATATTAATCATTAGTTGGTGAATTCTTGGTAATGTAGGTGGTCAGTTATTCTATAATCATAAAGAATGTTCCTCAGTGAGAGTGGAAAACACTGATATTGGTATTCATGTATTTTTTAAAGGGCACTGACTGCGCTTGTAAGATTACAAATTGCCTAAAGAAATAGTTTCAGTGGGAAGATTTTAATGAACACATTTGCACTTCATTTGTGTGGCTCGAATGTGTCCAAACAGTGACTTACGTAACGTGTGCAAATGCGAAGGTATCAGATCTCTCTTTTTAGCCTGCATCCGTTTGAAGGGAAACAATTTTGTGCGGGAGGCAAGGCAAATTACAGGGCACGACCTGTGTGCTGTCATGGCAATTACCGGTCATTCCTTTATTCTATCTCAAAAGCACGGGATTTAGGCATCACTGTAATAGCAGGGGCTGAGTGGGACTATTATGGCCTTTCAGTGTAACGTGGTAATATTAAAAAAAGTAAACACACACTAAGAGGTCATAATGTACATTTAAGCATGTTATAAACTATGATTTATGAGGCACAAAGTGAAAGATATTACTGAGGGAACTGGCTTCTCCTCTGTGCTTCTAGTGCTCTACCAGAGTGTGAATCTGCGTTTATCTGTGTGCATTTTATCCATTTTGATTGTGTATGTCTGCATGCGCTGCATATTTCTATGCTGAATTTCAGTGTGTTTGGCATCTGTGTGAGTCCAGGCTGTATTTACTGTTGCATAACTGTGACAAGTGGAGGAAGTTTGTAATTATCTGGAGATTTCTGATAATTGCAGATTTTTTTTGCTCCTACGTATTTCAGCTGGTACAGCTGCCTTTTATGGATGTAATATTTCTATAAAAATTGTCAAAGACAAACACTCAGTGCATTAAATGCTGAAATTATTAAATGCAATGAATTAAATGCAAGGTGCAGCATGGTTGGAATGCGCATGCATATGTCAGCGCAGAATAAATGCGCTTGTGAAAGAGTTTCTTTGCAATGCTGGAAGTGTTTCTCAGCTCAGATAAAACGCTTCATCGTTTAGCAGCAAACATAAACGAAATGAAATTGCCTCAGACGAAGCTTATGCAGAGACTGATGTCAGGGCAGATTTGGAATCGCCTGATCGTTGACTGTGACTGAGAGACAACAGAGGCCTCCTCAATACCCCAGGAAGATGAGATGAGCCCGTTATCATGGCCAGGATCCAGCCTTATAATGAACATGGGGTGATGCTTGGCCGCTCTGCCTTCCTGTCAGCTTTCTTGTTTCGTTTACCCAGATTCGGTGCGAGGCTGGGGCTGCACCAGCACTCAGAAATCCATTTCCAGCATCGCCGGGTAGTCTTGTTACCGAAAGGCGTGGGAGCTCAGAGGCCTGCTTTGGACGACGCCCTCGGCGGCTGAGCCGCGCCGTTTCATAACTCAGTGTAGGATGAGACTGCTTGCGGTCTCCTGGCCATACTTTGAGCTGTAGACGTAGGAGTGGGTGAGGAAAAACACGTCACAAAGTTGACGTGAGTGCTGCTGGTACCGTGTAAGCATGAGGTCTTCTGAACTTGACGATGGTTTGGCTGTGACCCCTACGGGGGACGGAGGGTCACCATCGCTGACATAAACGCTCATGCTCTCTATAGTTAGAAACCGGTATCATGGGGTGTGGCTCCGTAGGATGGGACTCTGTTTATGATCAGAAGGTTCTTCATTTGAATCCTGCAGATGACAGAATGATTTCAAGAGTGGGCATTTTAACGAGGCCTTTAACCCAAATTGTTAGGTATTGCCTAACATTGCAATCGGTTGTGCATTGCTTTGGATAAAGACATATACTGAATAGGTTCAAATGTTCAGCCAGCAGTGTGGCCTGAAGGTTCCAGTTCTGCTCTGTTTGCATGTCTGCATGGAATTCCAGGTTGCTCTTTCTGTGTGAGTCTGTGCCTGGCTTCATATACAAGGGTATCATTTGTCCTGTGCTTCCTGCAAAGGGCCCTGGGCTAAGAGTGACCCCGTGCTGGAGTAACAGCTATAGTTTATGTTAAGCGTTCTTTTGTAGTATCGAGTGAAGAAAGCTAGGAGTCAGGGAATAGGGCCAGGCAGCATCCTGCAGCCGTGGAGAAGATGGGGTTAAGGACCCAACAGTATAATGGTTACTTTGCTTGCCAAGGGATTGCAGTCCTGGGCACAGATCCCTCAGCAAATTAGCTGCATCCTGCCATTTTTAAGGTGCAATGTTCAACACTCTTTTTTTCATGAAATAAGGAACAGGTGGAATGAGGAGAACAAAATGTCCTCTTTTAAGCTAATTTATAAGAATTATTGACTGAAATGTATAGGAGACCTTGTATATAGCTTGTATTTCCATAAATTCCAGCATTTCAGATCAAGCATTTCAAGGTGTGTGATCTTCAGTCGGTGCAGGCTCACATGGAGCAGTTCATTACGATTCTCGTTGCTCTGCATGCTAGTCCTCAGGAAGGCTTTCTCCCGCTGCTTCATCGCGGGGACATCCGTCACTGCCTGGGCCCCGGGTGAGTCAGAAAGCACCCCGATAGAGTGTGTGTGGGTGTGCTGTTGGACTTGCCCATGTGCGCCTTCACCGTCAGAGTAACTGATGAACGATGGGGTCTAGTGGCCATGTTTGTTTTGATGTCCTTCGGCCACCGCTGTCACCACCCCATGGATGTCACTTTATTTCTGTCAGATCAAAGCAGTCCCTGTCCCGGACAGTCAAGGGAGTGATGGAGCAGGGCACACTCAGGCAGCTCAGAGAGATCTTGAATGACACGCTCATGTTACACAGTGAGAGCACTGTGGCAGTATGCCCCCTCTGGGCATCAGAGGAACTGCAGGGAGGTAGGACAGCGTGAGAGAGAGAGAGAGAGAGAGAGAGGAGAAAAAGGAGAGAGACTGAGAGAGAAAGAGAGTGAGAGAGAGAGAGAGCAGAGTAGTGTGAGAGTAGAGATGCACTGCTTGGCCGGGTAGCCGCACGCAAGATCTGGAGGCCGGCTGCTCCTCATCCACACATCGCTGGCTGCTGGCATGACTCCCATGGGGAGTTAAAGGCACATGGAGCGCACCTGTCTGGGCGGCTCCAGCAGAGTGAGTACGGGCACCACAACAGGATGGCTCCAGTGGCTCAGGAGTCCTCCATGCAATCCATGCCTCTCACATTGACTCAGTTCCACTTGAATGTTTAACTTCAGTGTTGCGGGCGAGGTCCGTGCGTATTGCATTTTCTGAGCGGTGCTTTGATCTTGCATCACACGGCATTGGTTGAGGAAGGGCGTAAATGAACAGGGGGTTTCTGCGTTGCCTTTCCGATGCGTCGCATTGGCTGGTCTCGGTCGTCTTGTTTGAATGCAGGAGTTATGGTGTGTCTGTTCAGATTTGCGCTTAAATATGCCATTAACTTGAGATGAAGTGTGGAGCCTCATTACCCGATGGATTTATCCGAGGTTTATCCTAGCTCGAGGGATTTTGTTTCTCTAAATCATAAGATGACATGGAATTTTCTACTTTAAATGCTTATAAAAATGCTAAAAAAATGCTTCATTTGGTAGTCGCATTTCATTATCAATTATTTGGCAACACTGTAAATCTGATGTAGAAAGGGGCTTCCCCTGTAGTCACGGAGCTGTCCTGGGAGCCACCAGAAGAGGGCAGCATTAGGGCAGATACGCCACACAGCTTGTAGTCCTGCTGCAGCATCCTGTTTTAAATGCGTGGGAGAACAGTTCATGGAAAACGATCTCCCTTGGCAGGCGGTAGGACACTAAAGAGCGTACGGACCCCACATTTTGCAGAAGGTCCAGCGTGTTGGCTCGAACATCTTCGCACCTGTTTCGTGCGGCCCCGCAGACAGGGGGGAGTCGGAGACTCCACACACTCACTCAGGGCACCTCGGCCTGACACAGAATGGCCATCTTGTCACTGTGACAGGGCTGTCAAAACCTGACAGGCTGCAGTGACATCTGATATGACACAGTGATTGTGTCATTGTCTGGGCTTTGGGCAGCTTGTGATCCATGACTAACTCTAATTTCACATTTCTGTATATACTGTTTATTTATACTGAATTGTCTTTGCCTCGGAGGGGTATGGGATCAAATCTCAGAGCTCCATCCAGCTCGTTTGCCCCCAGACCCATAGAGCTGTCGACTCCTTTTTCTTCTCAGTTATCTGTGACAGTGTTGCATTTTCTGAAAGGCTATGGTGTGTGTGTGTGTGGTTGGTCATGTATATATTACATTGTGGGGACCAAATGTCCCCACAATGTGATAAAAACCTGTTATTTTTACATTGTGCGGACCATTTTTTTCACCCCCCACAAGGGGAAATTCAGTTTTATAAAAATCTGTGAATGCAACTATAAAACTAAAACTGCCAGAAGACTCACAGTTTGCTTGGTTACTTAAGGTTAAGGTTAGGCCTGGGTAGAGGTTAGGGTTGCCATAGGTGGGATTAGGGTTATGCCCATATAAATGAATGGACGGTCCCCACAAATATATGAGTACAAGTCTGTGTGTGTCTGTGTGACCATTTCTGGTTGGCACTGTAATCTTTTGATTTCAATATGCATGTAATACGCATCATTTTCAAGGGTATCATTTGAGTACGGATGGAGGACAGGGGTTTTGTTGCTGATTTGGCCGCTACTAAGGTTGAAAGCAAATCTACTCCTTTGGTCTTTCTTTGCATTTACAGTCTGGAAACATCTGAATACTCAGTATCTGAATAGCATTTTGAAGAATCATATCCCGTGGTTTAGCCATTCAGGATTTTTTTCCTGGATCTGGTGATGATTCATACATATGTCTCCAGTTTGTAACTTCAATTAGGAAACCCCAAATGACACTGATCATTAATTGTAGTGCCTACCTGATTTGTACCATGGCAAACAATGAAAATAAAGCAAGGTGATTGGACTAAACCTACTAAGAGAATGTAGGGGATCCTGTTTACTGTATTAGGCATCAATGTGACAATTGAACTGGTAATTAAATTTAGGATAAGAAAATTCTGTGATTGGGTGTGCCTCGGTGGGTCCTTGTGACAGCTGCCTGGAATAGTGACGCAAGTCCTGTAGTTGACATTCCACCCTGGGGTGTGAGTGTGGGATTTATGTGGGGGCTTATTGTTGAAAATGCGTGTGCGTGCATGGATATTCTATAAAAATATCATCTTGCTGTCAACAATGCTTGTTCATATCTGAATGGAATATTTAATATTTGCGACGGGCTTAAATGGCATCTCCGACAAGTGACACAAACAGCTCACGACAAAACATGCAGCCGATATTGTTTGAAAATGGTCCTTCTGTTTAGTCAGATCTGATTACAACACGAACACGAAGACGGTGAAGTTTTTTAAGGTTTTTTATTTTCAAATTCCTTTTCTGAATTGCTGTGGTTTACACAAAACACAAAGGTGATACAGTTAAATAAAAACATTTATACTGCAACTGACTCAACCCCTTATAAAGAAGATTTGCAAATATTTGCCCATGATTTGTATTAGTCTTCATCTACATTGTCGGTGTAAATGTTTACCCATAATTCACCTTAGCTCCATCACTGGGGGTGATTTTCTGACTCCTGGAAATGGAACGTGGCTTGTTTTGCTTCCTGTCAGCTAATCATGTAATGAGCATATCAGGAATGGCAGGATTTCTGCGTCAAAGGCCTCGTGGACGCTGTGGTTTTTTCAAACAGCACATGGGGAATTGTGGGCCATCCAGGTTGCTGGAGGAGAGGACGAGCAACGTGCAAATATTACAGTGACCAGCACAGACAGGACAACATGATCCCAACAGAAGATTTTTGTGATGAATAAAATAAAGATGTGCAAAATCCCCCATGATGCACTGGGACTGACATTAAGGGTAACCGTGGGCTGACATGTTGTTTTCTCTTCCTGTTATGTCTCACGATACTGTGCGTCGCCCAACTTAATGGATTGTGTATTTACAGTTACAATTGCAATGTGGGGTTGGCGTGGTATTTAGGACTATTGCCTCACTCCTGTGGGACTAGGGTTCGAGTCTCCTCCATCTGTGCGGAGCATGTACTTCTCCCTGTGTCCTTATGGTGTCCCATGTGGGGTTCCTGGTTTCCCCCTGCAGTCCAATAACATGGTACCCGAATTGTCTACAGGGATATCTTTGTGCCCTGTCATGAGCTGGTGTCCCCCCTTTGGGTGTTCCCTGCCCTGTAGCTTCTGGGATTGACTCTGATCCCATGCATAGAACTAGTTGGTGTGGAAGGTGGAGGGATTACAGTTATTTAGTTAGCAGGCGTTTTTACCCGTAGTGACGTTTAATTGAGAGCAGGATCAGCCAGTCCCTGGAGCACTTGGGGCTTAAGGGCCTTGCTCAAGGGCCCAACGGTGAACGGTATTTGCCATAGATTTATTCATGCTGCTAGCCTGTGCTGTGGGACAGTTGTGGACAGTACGAATGGCTTTAAGACATTTGGATGGCCTTTGACTTGTCAGTCAAAAGTCATTCCACATAGATTACTGGTTTGCTGGAGAATACCGTGTGTCGCTGGCGTCCCATGGTAGCAGCCAGCCCGCCTGAGAGAGAGCAAGAGAGAGAGAGAGAGAGAGAGAGAGTGAGAGAGAGAGAGAGAGAGAGTGAGAAAGGCAGGATTCATATGCTAGTGTGCGATGCGTTGGCGGGGATCGCGACGTCGTCGGGCAGGTTTGGGCCCGACGTGTATGGGCACGGCCACCAATCTCACAGGGAAGTCACTCAGGCACGCAGAAGAACGGAGCGGCCGGTCTGTAAGCCCACAGGAAAATGAGCTTCAAAAAGAGATTGTCCTTCAGAAAGGCGTACCCCTCTGTAAGTGACACCGGATGGTCCGGCTGTTTGCGTAGCTGCTCAGTTCGGTCGGCAACATGTGGGATGAATGTAACGGTGCTGCTTCCCAGATCTTTCAGGTGGCTCAGACCGTGAGCAGACAGAGATGTGTTTGTCAGTGGTTGTTCTGCTTTGTTAATGTACTGTATGTTAAGAAAGGCAGCCGGCTGAAATGGCTGCTTTCTTTATGCCAGTGAGCTGGAGAGACTTGCCTAAACAAGTGGAGGGAGTATTGAATGGTTTACTCTTACCTGTTCACTGCGAAGTTCTCCCTGATTACTAGTCATTTACTCAGTACCAGGTGATTTACCTTTGTTGTTAAACACAAAAAAAGTTAAGTAATGCTCCCTGTGGAAGCTTTCATTGTATACAGATTGTCATGCTTGTTTATCCTAACAAGTGAGATCGTTCATTATTGGTCATGAACAGAAGTCACCGGATGTGAGTTTACGAACACCAGCGATGCTCCTGAGGTGTTAGCATCTCTGCCCTCAGCAGTCGTATTTCTTTGCCGGGCCTCTGCTCTGGTTCTGCTCCGCATTATTTCCTACCCTGCTTTCATTATCACCTCTCTCCGGCTAGGAATAGAGTACACTTCAGAACAGGAGGTGGCTGGGAACAGCGAGTAGTTGGCACTTGGGTAGAAGTGACAGCGCTGACTATTTTGAGTCTCGCTTTACAATTTTTTTAATCTTTTTTTTTTTTATATTAATCTTCTGCTACACGTCTAGATAATAACATCCATGGAGGAGCTGCAGTAGGGTGTAGTTTGGGGGTGGTTCCTGGCTGTGCCCCTCTGGAGGGTTTCTCACACCCTGCCAAAGCTTCACCGCCCTTCTGAGCCCAGCACCTTCTGTGTGCTGTGCATATAGCTCACAATGTTGCGTTGCCTTCGTGTGCTTTCAGCCTAAAGCGTGTTGGTTGGAGTCCCAGGAAGCCAACATGGGTATTATATAAAATGAATCTCTATAGAAAAAACCTGCTCTGTTTCAGTTAAGGGTGTCAGATAAGCATGCAAACAGTAAGAACAGTAAGGCTCCATATCATGTCATAGTAGATCCCATTGAACCTTTTAAGCTAATGGGAACAGTTCCTCGCCCACAGGTGCTGCTAGCTAGCTGGCAGTGAGGTGTCTACGGGGGGTGTGGTCCTCTTCTTTTTCTCTTCTCTGGAGATGCTTTCAAAAATCTAATAGTAGCTTCAGATATACATTCTGGTATCTTGGATTTAGTATATATGTATATATTTGGCGATGTGAATATGTATATATTCACATAAACTACACGCTGTCAAGAACTTTTTCCTTTCCGTATCCATCAGTATTTGGAACAATTGTCTTAAATAAGCAAAGACGTAATGAGCATTTTCAGTCATTCATGTATTTGTTTTATTTATTTGTGCACATGTTTGTTTATTGACTACGTCGTCTGTTGTCTTTTGTATGAAAGAGTGATGTGTATTCTTGTGTTTTTGGAGGGTCTGGCTGTGTAGAGTCAACGTTATGGGGACAATAAAAATTCGTGTCTATCTACATATATGTGAATGTGAAGCAGGACTTAACATATGTTTATGTGGTTTTTGGTTTTTTCATATTACAGTGATTTCATATTACGAAATAGTGATGTGACTTCCTTCCTCCCCTATTTTGTCACCTAAGGCATCTTAACTGTAGGCCGGTTGCCTCTAGTCTGTAGTCTGGGCCCTAAAGGGGAAGAATGGGGTTAAGGAAAGGCTGGTCATTGCTGAAGAGCCCACATGACTCCCTGACAGCAGCGACTAAGCCAGCACTGGACCTGTCAGTGCCACGGAAAGATGTCCGGTTCTCGCACTGAGTTTTTTCTTGTCTCTCTTTCTCTTGCAGTCTTCTGCGCTCTCTGGAGTCGGTAAGTTCACGTGCCCTTCAAGTACACCAGCCCAACAATGACTGCAGTCACTAGCTTCTTTGCTTCTCGGGGATCCTTTAGCAGAAGGCAGATGGGCGGGTGATCTTCCATCCCGTTCAATCTGCTGTGCTGAGTATTGTTTTGAAGACCGTAGGTGGTTAAAGAGCCGCGTATTTTTGTCACTGTTTGCCTTGAGCAAGGCACCAAACCTGAAATACTACAGAGAACATCCCGATCCAATGGCTCTGCAGAACTATGTGTTGTGAGTCCTTCTCATGTGCCTACGGACACGTGCTGGTGTTGCACCGAGGCCATTAACACCATGTTGTCACCGTTCCCAGCTGTTATGAAAGTTGGCACTAGCGAGGTGAACCTGAATAGTGGGGAGCGTTCCGTGGCCAGCTGGGCAGTTGGTTTTGAGCGTCTTCTGCAGGACCCCCAGGGAATCCACTACTTCTCGGTGCGTCCTC
>JABFEB020000016.1:11870590-11882068 GCA_019775895.2 Stomatorhinus ivindoensis | reverse complement strand
TGCCTGCCTACTTACTTACTTACCTGCCTACTTACTTACCTACCTGCCTACTTACTTACTTACCTGCCTGCCTGCCTGCCTACTTACTTACTTACCTGCCTACTTACTTACCTACCTGCCTACTTACTTACTTACCTGCCTGCCTGCCTACTTACTTACCTACCTGCCTACCTGCCCCTTGTTTCCCTGCCCCATTTGTAGTTAGTCTTTGTTTATCCTTTTTTTTGCTTTTGATCCCTTGTGGCCCGCTTGTTTCTGTAGTGTTCTTAGTGTTTTCAGTTTGTTAATGAAGCCCTGTTTCTCTGCAAGCCACAAGTGGGTCGTCCACATTCCCTTCCTGCCTGCACCGTACCTTGTCCTCGCGCCCGAACCACCCGAGTCTGCGAAAATTACCATCAGCACAGACCTGAAAAGGAGAGGTCTTTCGTGAAGAGCCCTGAATCTGCAAGGCCGCATTATACATTTGGCCAGGTACCATCCTGTCAGGCCGCTGCAGTGATTAGATTGTCCCACGGTAAGGATTCATAATCTAAATCCAAATCAACAACATGAGATGTGGAATAAGGCAGAAAATCCATTTCCAAGGTCGATCAATCTTAAATATGGCCGACAACAGGATATTTTATTGGGGGCTGATTTGACTACGTGGCAACCCCACTCCAGGCCACACTGTCCTTGCCCACGTGAGCGTTGAAGTCCCCCAGCAAAGCTCCGAACCCTGACATTCCCCTTGCGGGTGGTGGACCCACCTGGGGACAGTCCCGTATACCTCTGTTGGGCAGGGCCTGGCTCCAGGGTGGGGCCGCGGTGACCCTAGTGAGGGCGAAGGAAACGAGACCTTGATTTACTTCTTTGTTATAAGGGGTTTTACACAGGGGTGTCCATAACAAATACCATGTTGGAACATAAGGGTGTCCATAAGTGGATATGGTGTGACCATGCCCGGGGCTACAGCTCTATGATCGATTTCATAAACATAATATCTGATTTGCGGCCTTCTGTCTTGGACACTCGGGTGAAGAGAGGGGCAGAGCTGTCAACTGATCGCCACCTGGTGGTGAGTTGGCTCAGGTGGAGGCTTCCTACAGGGGAGGAAGCTGGTCAGACCTGGTAGGCCCAAGCGCATAGTAAGCTTCTGCTGAAAACATCTGGCAGAGACTCCTGTTCGCCAGATCTTCAACTTGCACCTCCGGCAGAATTCCATCTTTTTAGGCGCAGCCAGGGTGCTGAGGGTGTCCAGTTTGGTGGCCTCAGGATCGCCTCGCTGCTTTTTGCGGACGATGTCGTCCTGTTGGCTTCATCTGCTGACGATCCCCAGCGTGCTCTGGGGCAGATCGCAGCCGAGTGCGAAGCGGCGGGGATGAGGATTAGCACCTCCAAGTACGAAACCATGGTTCTCCACTGGAAACGGGTGGATTGTCCTCTACAGGTAAGAGAGGAGGTACTGCCTCAAGTGGAGGAGTTCAAGTATATCAGGGTCTTGTTCACGAGTGAGGGTAGGTGAGATCGAGAGCGGGACAGACGAATCGGAGCAGCATCTGCAGTTTTGCAGGCGCTTAACCGGTTCATTGTGGCTAAAAAAGAACTGAACTGGAAAGCAAAGCTCTCGATCTGTTGTCTCTACCCTCACCTATTGTCATGAGCTACGGGTAATGACCGAAAGAATGAGATCGTGAATAAAGGTGGCCGAAATGAGATTTTTCCGCAGGGTGTCCCTTAGAGATAAGATGAGAAGTTCGGATATCCGGGAGAGTCTCAGAGTAGAACCGCTGCTTCGCCATGTCGAAAGGAGCCAGTTGAGTTGGTTTGGACATCTGGTGCGGATGCCCCCTAGGCGAAGAGGTTTTCCGTGAATGCCCTAAAGGGAGGCCCCGGGGCAGACTCAGGACAAGATGGAGGGATTATATCTCTCGGCTGGCCTCGAAACGCCTCGGCGTCCTCCCTGAGGAGCTGGTAGAGGTAGCTGGGGAGAGGGAGGTCTGGGTATCTCTCCTGAAACTGCTACCCCCACGACCCGAACCCCAGACAAGCAGAAGCTAATGGATGGATGGATGGATGGTTGGCGTCCACTGTACCGAGATGGTTGGCGACATTCTGAAGCCGAACAGCACAGCAGCGGCCTCACCAGAACCGTCCATCTTAACTCTGGCTGAGGAAGTTATTTACATCAACATCAACGTGATCATTCGGGACATACTATCCCAAAAGCAGCCACACATACAGGGAAAAGTTTCCCTCTCAGAATCCAACTACGCGGCCCCGTGTGTGTTTACTGAAGCACATACAGTTGTGCTGAAATCATGATTGGCTTTCGTGAAGAGCAGTCTGTGCTCATCGTTCCCAGAGCGTATTTCTGGAAAAGGCATATCTTCTCTCACCAACCCACCCATGAGTGCACACTTAAAATGAAGAGAAAACTGCAGTCATACTTAAATTACAGCAGAGCGACCACACTCACTTACCTGTGTATTCAGTACCTTGGTCTCTGTGCATCTCCATGAAAAATATTTTTCTCTCCATAAAGTGCATCAGGAGATTGGGGTTAAAAAAGGGAATGAAAATAAAGGGGGCTTGACCCTCTGCACAATTATCATTTAGCAGCGTCTGTGAAATTATATGTTCATCAAGGCTATCAAATCACAATCCTCAAAGTCTGAGCCCTGCTGATTTACCAGCCTTCCTTTACCTGAGAGCCAGGTGTGAAGCCTCCAGCCAATCAAAATCAGTTATTATTAAACTAACTACCTGGGAGAACTGAAAACGTGGCCCGGATTTGGAATCGAGGTCCAGATTTGAAGAGCCCTGATGTATAGTCTATGTTGGTGATTGGTTACTGCTCTGCGTTATTACTCCAGGTTCTGTTATTTTTGTTGCTTTATTTTACTTCAATGTGGCCAATTACATCAAAACTAATTCCCTGCAATGTACTTGGTGAAAAAAGTTGATTTTGCTTCTGAATTCATAAACATTATGTATTCAATTACTTTCAAGCAGTTTTACACATCAGTGTAAATTACACAGGCCCAGGGAATTTACATGACTCAAAGCTTAAATAGCTTATGAAGTATAAATATTTACATGTGAGACACAGAAGGTGGCGCACTGCTTAAGGAGCCGGGCGTACGGTACGAGCAAAGCATTCCCGGGGAGGGGGGGTGGGAGAGACTGCTGTTAGCCCCCAGAGACCCAGCTGCTACGAGTTGTTTTGGGGGAAAAAAAACTCTCCACTAAGAAAATTACCCGACATACGGTTTGCAGCGCAGCCAGGAGCCAAGCCCAGCAGATGGCTAAAATCCGGGGACGCGGCGCAGCACGGGAACGTTCCGCCTGTTCTCTGGCCTCTCAGAACACGCGAGGCCATCACTCTCTGCTACTGAAGCCTGCAACTTGGCCATTAATGTAACCAGGCCTCGTTTGAGAATGTACCTGCTGGAGATAAGATATGGAATTACCACAAGACAGGCGAACAGCAAGTGACAGCCAATAAGTCATGGCTTAGATAACAAGAGGCTTGTGTCTCTGGAGCATTTTGACCAGTATCTTCCCATACAGTTGATGCAACATTTGAGTCATTATGACAGTGTATTTTCAGTGTTATAGTGTATCGTCAGTGTTATATTGTATCTTCAGTGTTACAGTGTATCTACAGTGTTATATTGTGTCTTCAATGTTACAGTGTATCTTCAGTGTTATATTGTATCTTCAGTGTTATCCATTTCTGGATACTTTTTTGATAAAACAGCAACTATTTCCCAGCAGTCAGAAATCAGTGTTTTACTTTTTAAAAAAAATGAAGTTAAAAGTTAAAATTACCTAAAGGACAGTAATCTATTTGCAGATAAATAAAATCTTCATGCTGCTTTAAAGACTCAAAACTGAGTTCCTGATGATTAGCTGAGCAGGAGCCCAGCTGCCTTGACCAAAGACTTTTACGAAAGGAGAGAACAGGAAACTACAGAAGAGGAGGACAGAAGGCAAGGCCTGTCAAAGGAGGTGAAGAAGCCCTATCGAATCGGCAGGCTTCCCTGCTCCCCCCCTTGTCCCTCTGCCTATCACGTTCCATCCCTGTCTCCCCCAGCCCGTCTCACGTTCCCTCCATCTCCGAGGCGGCAGAGGAGAAGAGGGCGGTCTGGACTCAGACATGCACTGCCAGTGACAAACGACTCATGCGGATGGGATGAAAGGACACTGTAAAACACAGTGTCTCGTCTGTGCGCGAGGTTTATGGCCCTGGGGGGGGGGAAAGAGAGGGGATTGATTAGGGCAAAGCTGACGGACGGCATTAAGGGGAAGTGCGCTGCTTACATCTCTGTGACGATCCCAAGGAGTTTTGAGGGCGTGTGTGTTGTTCGGGGGGGCAGGAATACACAGGAGAGAAGTCACTGCGAATCAGTGTGATGTTATGGTTTAGTGAGTAAAAAAATACCCCTGGGAGGGAATGTTTTTAACTGCACAGCATAAGTTTGTTTGAGCTTCCCATGCTGGGTCTTTCTGGCTGTGGGAAACACTCGGCTTTAAGGCCTGGCTCATTAGCAATATACACTTTTGAAGGGTAGTTGACCAACTTTAACAAGTTCGTAAATGAACAAAGGTCAGCCCTTATTACCACCGTCATCTGCGGTCATTAAAACAGGAAATTCGTAAAGTACACACTCTCAGGGTCTGTTTGGAAATGTATGCTCTTAGAGTATAATTCAGTTTCAAAACGCTAAAAGATATAGCGTGTAAATACAATTCTGCAGCTCCCCACGGATTCATTCTCTCTGTTTGCTCTGTAGCAGAGTCGCAACATATGAATCACAAAAAACAGCTCCAAGGTCCACTCAGAGCAAATTTACCCTCTGCTATGTTATGCATGCGCAAATACTTAAGAATAATATAAAACTGAAAAGGCCGTTTTGGCTGAAACTCCTGCATAAGACAGCAACCAGCAAAATATGAGGACTCTCCTAAGAGGAGGCATCTTTTTGAAAAGATGCTTGTGGGCTGCGCACACACACACACACCCACACACAGACACGCACACACCGACACACACACACACACACTGACACACACACACACACACTGACACACACACACACGCACATCCTCGTGCACACACAGACACACACACACACAGACACGCACACACCGACACACAAACACACACAGATGGACACACACCCACACACACACACACACACAGACACACACACGCACATCCTCGTGCACGCACAGACACTCACAAGCAAGCAAATCCTCACACAGTGGTGTGAATTTCTACTTTCGTTGATGACCTACTTTAGATCTGGCATAAAGGAAGGATCAAGTTAAACAGTGGCCAACAGTATTAGTTCAGGGAAGGCTTAAACTATACGTTTCTAAAATGTGAAATTATTCTATCAAAATAATGTGTGACTATTTTACCCCTTAGGTAAGATGACAATGACAATGACATCATCCAAACGGTTTTACAATATTCTTATTGATAAATTTTTATGTATATGTCTGCAGGCATAATAATAAGAAAAGAAACTGTGCTATACAGGATTGCAGGCAGTATTCTGCTGAGTCACCTTATCAACATGTCAGCAGAGTTACCGCACAGTCTATGAATCTAAAAAAGAACTCAATGGATGCAAACTTTAGGTTTGTATAGGCCTCAGAGTTAACTCCCAACAACCAAAGATTGACTGCTTGGCTGCACACTGGTTGGCTGTGTCCAATCAGAAGGTTGCAAGAGGAGCATCTGCAAGATCATCAGTTATTTCTCTGCAACACACAAAAGCATTTGGTGGTCGCGGTTGGACAACAAGGTCAAATCTCATCGGCTACAGTATAGCTACTTAAAGTTGGCATCGGATTGGCCAGGAAAGCAGAGTTTGGCTGATAAACATACAATCCCCACATCCAGGAGAAAAGTAAGCAGTTATAAACTTGGGAATCATGATTCAGATGTGAGAGCGTTGTTGTGTTGATGTGAGCCTTCTTGTGTTGAGCACATGTGAGTGTCCTGTTGGCCGAGAATGAAATATTAACGGGAATTTGATGCTGGTAGTCATACACGGTAGTATCATGAGACTCCGAGCTGGGCATCACATTAGTGCATAGCTGTATTACAGACACAGAAAAACAAAAACATTATGGAACGATGGCAGCGCTTGAGGATCTACATTTTAATCCTTGTAATGCAAGCACTCTCCCATATCTTTGCTGTTCACAGCAAGCAGTCATGCTTTACGACGGTTCGATCACACCCACCGCTTAACTCCACATGCACGTAAGCCCACAAGAAGACTGTGCTCTGATAAATCACTTCGGTGCGATGTCAGGGCAGCTGGACAAGTGGGTTCTTTTTAATGGAAACTCGAGACCATCAGAGGGCAAACAAAAAATATATACAACCAAGAACCAAATACATCTGTACTGAAGTAGGTCACAAAAAGCAGTGCTGGGCCTTACAAATACAGCAGACCTCCTGCATCTGCAGGTGATATGTTCCAAGACTTACCGCGCCTCCAGTCCGTGGATAATAGCTACCCACGGACCCCAAAAATAACGTGCTTTTCATGTACTTACATATGGTAATTGATAAGTTATGCGCGGTAAGACATTACCAACATTAAATTCAGTAATAATAAGGTACATTGTACAGTACTGTACTCTCTTTCGAAAGAAAGAAAGGGACTCTCAAGAGACAATAGAGAGATGACAAAATGTCATGCACCATGGAATGATGGAGCAATGAAAATCATGCTTTTTATACCCCTGAAAGGATGAAAAAACAATGAAAAAACAAAGTGCGGTAAACCGTAGATACCCGAAACGGCGGCACCACCACTGAATTCAAAGTAAAATCATTCACGAAACAGACCAAATCAAACTTAAAAGCAGTAACCATCCTAACGAACTTAAGATGAAGATATTAAATCAAAGAAGGAAGTTTTCTAAAATGTGTGGTACTGTGGTTAGCTGATGAAAGCGTGTTCACTTCAATAGAGAACTGCAATGATTTTAAATTCTCACACTCCAAAGGGACATTTCAGTCCTTGAAAATCTCCATAATTGCCCACCCTATCAAACACATCCTTGTACATCCTAAAGGAAAAAGGCTTGTTATTCCTTACTAGCAAGAAACCAGAAAAAGCCCTATTACCCACAACCGTACCCATAATGCACCAGGGTCTGCGCCTCCACACTGTGGCGTGCTGGATGACACTGTGTGCTCCAAGACCACATCTGAACACCCAGACCTACAGTTTGAGGAAGTGTGTGCGGACAGACATTTTTAAGGAACTGGGAAAGCTTCCAGCACGACCTGACAAGAACAGACATGACATCTAAGAGAAGACAAAGAGCTGCTTTATGGAGAGAGGGCTCTTACACTCTCTGGGACTGGGACTGGGACTGGGACTGGGAGCTGGGACTGGGACTGGGAGCTGGGACTGGGAGCTGGGACTGGGACTGGGACTGGGAGCTGGGACTGGGACTGGGAGCTGGGACTGGGACTGGGACTGGGTCAGAACTCACATCTGAAACGCAAATGACCTGCGCAGCCGTGGAAGTCACCATCACCGTAATGGG
This sequence comes from Stomatorhinus ivindoensis, assembly GCA_019775895.2. Lineage (NCBI taxonomy): Eukaryota > Metazoa > Chordata > Actinopteri > Osteoglossiformes > Mormyridae > Stomatorhinus > Stomatorhinus ivindoensis. The sequence continues at coordinate 11,874,502 of JABFEB020000016.1, read as the reverse complement.
CATCCTTATGCTGCAGGAATCACCTCAGTTAGAAAACAGATGGATGGATGGTTTTTGTATGAAGATCATGACTGCTGGGTGGGATTTACATCTGCCCTGGAAAACACCTCTAATCATCACAAAAACCAAGGTCCTGACTCTCTGAGGTCATAAACGAGCCCTGGGCATCTTTTCAAAGAACAGTGATGGTATCCTGACTCCCTGACTGGGTCCACTCTTGTGCTGCTAAATCTGGCCTCCTAATCATCTCCTGTATCTAACTTGTGAATTCTCTCCTCCCACTTCATCACCTTAGATACTGTCTGGTGAGTGTCCTGGCACAAGATTGCTGCCATCGCATCATCCAGGTGGGGGCTACACAGTGCTGGTGGTTGAAGTGGCTCCCTAATGGTTCTGTAAATCACTTTGGGTGTCCTAAAAAGGCTATATAAATGTAACAAAAATGTAATGGGAGAGGTGTAGAGATTTTGTGCTTAGGGTGGGTTGGGTTCTTGATTATCCATCGCACCTATTGCCAACGCACAGCTGAAAAAATAATCAAGGACCCAACCCACCCTGGACACAAACTCTGTACACCTCTCCCATCTGGTAGACGCTACAGAACCCTGTACACACGCACACAGTTCTTACCCCACATCCATCACACTTCTGAACTCACAGCACTGATCTCAAACATTTTGATGCAATACGCCAACATGTGCAATTTCCATATTTATGTGCATTTTCACCACTGAAAACTTTTGTGAATTTACTTACAAACTTACCAGCACTTTATTTTGTGTGTGTTTGTGTGTGTGTACACAGGGGCGGTCTACTGTAGCACAGTACACAGGGGTAGTCTGTAGCACAGTACACAGGGGCGGTCTGTAGCACAGTACACAGGGGCGGTCTGTAGCACAGTACACAGGGGCAGTCTGTAGCGCAGTGCACAGGGGCGGTCTGTAGCACAGTACATAGGGGCAGTCTGTAGTGCAGTGCACAGGGGCTGTCTGTAGCACAGTACATAGGGGCAGTCTGTAGTGCAGTGCACAGGGGCGGTCTGTAGCACAGTACATAGGGGCAGTCTGTAGTGCAGTACACAGGGGCGGTCTGTAGCACAGTACATAGGGGCAGTCTGTAGCACAGTACATAGGGGCAGTCTGTAGTGCAGTGCACAGGGGCGGTCTGTAGCACAGTACATAGGGGCGGTCTGTAGTGCAGTGCACAGGGGCGGTCTGTAGCACAGTACATATGGGCAGTCTGTAGCACAGTGCACTGGGGTATTCTGTAGCACAGTGCACGGGGATAGTCTGTAGCACAGTGCACAGGGGTAGTCTGTAGCACAGTACACAGGGGCGGTCTGTAGCACAGTACACAGGGGCAGTCTGTAGCGCAGGACACAGGGGCAGTCTGTAGCGCAGTGGGACAAGCCTCAGAGCCTGTGGTCAGAAGGTCAGCTGATAGAGTCTGACCCTGGTAGGATAGTCACGTATCTGTGGGACCTGGAGCAAGGCCCTTAACCTCCGGCTTCCTGCGTGCCACTGGGGGGCTGCCCCTTCACTGTGACCCCCAAGCAAAGTAAAAGGAAGGTTTCCACATGGGAGATTAATAAAGTATCATTGCTCTGTTCTACATAGAAACACACAATTTAGAAGCATCAGTTTCTAAACATCATCTAACTGTGTGTCTCTGGAGTGCGGATAGAAAGCAGAGGATCGCAGGGAAGCGGGCAGGCAATCTCCACACATGTCACACAATAACAAAATGGGGGGTGGCATGGTGGTTAGCACTGTTCCCTAGGACCCGGGTTCGACTCTGCATCCAGGCTCCATGTGAGAGGGTTGTTCCCTGCCTCTGGCACAGGCTCCAGACCCCCCAGGACCATGAACAGGACAACAGCAAGCAGAGTTCAGATCAACCACCCTCTCTTGACACCACCTCCACAATGCCTTTGGTGCGCTAAACTGTGCTGTTATCGCATTTTAATTAAATTTAATTACATTTTCTTGGCATGTTAAGGCGCCAAGAAAAAGATTCTCATGGGTGAAGAGATCAATAGTGCTTGGAGCATTTTCTCAGCACCTTCAGCTGAATGTGGGCAAAGTTCTGGCAAAGTTTTTGGCCAAGTGAGGCCTTCAGAAGCCAGCAGTCACCAAGATGCATATCTGCCTGGTGTTAGGGCCTGTGCTCATTAAGCGCTCCGTCACCGGCTGCACCAATCATCTTACAAATCCCTGCAGCAGCAGATGCCTCAGCTAGAGTGGACATTAAGTGCGAGGCTGCGAATTCGGATTCCGTCTGAGCATTTATGACTTCCAGCAGATTACCCAGACTGAGCAGACTCTAACTTTCATCATCAAGCCTCACAGCATGTGTTTGTGTTTGATAATGTTAGCAAGAGAAATGTGTTTGTGTCCAATAGAGTGCTAAGTTAAATCTAAATGTCTTCAAAATCTCTCTCTTTATTATTTACATAGCTAGTTTGTGTATGTTTATCAACTACGCATAGATGGGAAGTCATACATTCCTCAATAAGTCCCTTAAATTTTTGTAAATTCCCACAAATTTCTGTGAAAACTCCCAGAATTTGCATCCTTAATAATAAGATGTCTAGGATGCACCTTGCCAGAGCTGGACTCGGATTAAAAATCAGCCCAGGACTTTGGAACGGTCCCCACGATAAATTCTGCCAACCAGGGGAGGAGGCTTCCCCCATGATAAATTTGCTTTTCCACATACCCATCAGCTTACGGGGTAAATGCCCGGTGTGTTAGAAAGTCAGTCTGGCCTGACAAGTGGTGCAGACGCCACGCCCGCTGTAACCCATACTGCCTAAGTGGATTCAGAGCAGGAATGGAATAAGTAAATGAAAACATGCATCTTCATATAAAAAAAAATGTTAATATTGACAGGAACTCTAGCCTAGGACAGCACAATTACTAAACATAGAGTTAAAAGTAAATCTGTACTTAGTGAATTTTATTTCATTACTCTGCATGCCCCTACTGAGTGCATAATCAGTCCTTCCCATACTGCCCGTGCCCCATTAGAAATCGCCCATTGCTACAATCATCTCTTCCTGAGTCACTGCAGGTGTTAAGAGTTCTCCAAACACACCCACTATATTGGAGAACTAATGCAGAACCTCCTCAGCAGATGTTTATTGTCCCCATCATTGCAACTCACATCCAAACAAGGAAAAGGGTTCAGCATGCAGCCACACATACCTAAACATTGATTATTCAAAGGTTAAATACAGCTGAAAATCATAAAAATTGATAGTTTAGATCCAAAAATTAAAAATCCAGAGCAAGATTTAGTTTTAATCAACCAGTTGGGTACTTTTTGACAGTGGGTCTTTAAACACAGCTGATTGGCTGAAACAAGATCTTGGTCTGGATTTTAACTTTCTGGACCAGAAATATCTACCTCAGATACATATATAGATTAAAAACCAGACAGCTAGTCCCAGGGACAATTAAAAAAAGAGTGAATTCACCTATTTGAGAATAACGAGATTTCTTGAGATTCAAATCTTTCAAACTAGGTTTCCAAAAGCTAATTTCCTGCTGGAATATACCATGAATAAGACAGCATTGGCCTGGGGCAGGATGCTATACGACAGCGACAGTGTCCAGCATGTTGATGGAGAGGCTGTTTAATGATCCATCACAGTCGTGGCTGCACCTTAAGGCAGGTTTCTTCCGTGACCATGCAAACATGCACACCTGAGCAGACCTATACACCGATGGAAGCCTCTGAATTACTTTCACACACATAACAAAGAAAATAACTTGTTAAAAGCAGGGAAAATGGACACTTGTATATATCGTACATAGAGCTCTACTGCAATTAATTGAATTTCCTCCCAGAAATCAGATAGGACCAGTGGCATTCTCGCGCATTAAGTTAATGCTGTTACGGCAATACAAA
>JABFEB020000016.1:11822057-11835569 GCA_019775895.2 Stomatorhinus ivindoensis | reverse complement strand
AATAATAATAATAATAATAATAATAATAATAACAAGAAGAAGACGAAATTAAATTTCAGTAAAAACAAGGAATAGTCTATTACGAGCGTACAGAAAGAAACAGATTCTCGGAAAGAATCTGAATAACTGGAAATATGGACATTAGGCAATAGACGATTTAACACCTGTCAGTGGAGCAAATAGGTCAGCCGAGCTTGCTTACTTAGTTTTCTTAAGATTAAAGCATATATAATCCTTAGACGTTATGTTTTTTTAGTAACCGCTGAGCTTGTATTATCATATTTGTGCAAACTAAAACTAAACTACTAAAACTGCGATGTACAACATAAAAACAGACCTCGTGTGGCTTGTGCTGCGCATGCGTCTGTCAGTTTGTCATTTGCTTAGCCAATGATTGCCTGTCAGTTGTAGTTATAACATTGTCATAGCAGTATTACTAGTATTCCTCTTGGTGAAACTGTGCGCTTCCCCCCCACCCAGTACGTACGACGCATAGCAGGCCTGGCAAAATGGTTCTGGCGCCGGGGATGGATATGCGTATTTAAAAACACTCCTGTGGTTAAAATACTCACATGAGCAATGAGTACGTGCACTTTGGCTTGTTAGCCATTAGAGGGCAGTCAAGTCAAATTTCACAAAGTATCTGAGCGGAAAAATGATTTATTTAGCTGAACAATGTCTATTAAGTCAGAGGAATGGCCCACTATGTGTTAGGAAGATTGTTCTTTACATCAGACAACAACACATACCATAACTGTTAGAAACATTGTGCAGAAATGTGCAGAAAAATAATTAATGCAATGGTAGACAGTCAACAAACAAAATTCGACAACACAAAGTTTTCGTAATTTAGGTTTAAACTTGTTTAAGTTACTTGTGTTAAACTTGTGTTTAACATATCCTTCTCGTAATGCGTCAGTGAGTCAGTGATGCATAGGCCTAATGCTCTGTCTATCTGTCTGTCTGTATATGTAAACGTCTTTTTCTGCCGAAACGCGTTGTTACATTGCCCTGAAAAAGCCCAGGTTGTTGTGGGTGCCTTTCATATTTAATTATGACGCTTTTGTTACTGAAGGTGAAACGTTATTTAACGCTAGTAAAGAAAAAATATACAAATGAAATTGGTGGTATTGTTGAAATGTAGTCTAGATAAGCTTATATTTTGCATAACAATGTTGGCATTTCATTTCTTTAGTACATTGTTTTTTTTTCCGTAGGTTAAATTTTTTGTAGGAATGCTTCCAAATAAAAGTGGCAACTTTTTTTCTTAATTTCGGTGATGTAATTTTTCTGTTCTGGCACGACGTATTTCTTGTTGTTCTTGTTGTTGTTGTTGTTGATGATGGTGATGATGATGATATTTAGATATTGACTACTTAATCGTTAGATGTACAGTCCCCACGCTAGTATTATATACGTGCTAATGATTTTTTTCGTACAATAAAGTCAATATGCTATAGAAAACTTTATTTTGTTAACCGCGAGTTACCACGATCTGACACCACGATCGATGCTGAAGGGACATAAAAACTAGAAGAAAATCAAAGGTAACTGATTCAAAATGTACGATCAGCTACCCGATTTATAGCATCACGGAAAATACCATAACAATCAAGATGTCGCGTTTGAATTAATAAAAATGCTATTGTTGGAATAGTTATAGGCCTAATAGAAGAAACAACCGACATAATAACGTCAGTGAGGAGAAGATGGTAATGGTCTTAAAATACAATTTGGCGTTAACATACAAAAATACCCGCAATCACATATTCAAGGGTCGAAGAACGAGTTCTGAGCCATTGAGTTGGCACTCAGGCCTATACTCTAGCTGGGTTAACGAGGTCGGGTTCTCCTCTCACTCATGACAGTAGGCGAAGTCACGGATAGCCAATGGGAATATATCATCTTCTAAGTGAGTGATTCCGTTCGCCTCTGGAACAGCTAGCTGAATTTTTTTTTCTTCTTTAATTGGCCTGAATAATGCATCTGACTGACAGGGGTCCCTGCAGCCGCACTATCACACAAATTGGTAAACGCAGTGCAGCTAATTCCTTATATTTTTGTGAGGAATCCCATTTGCTATTGTGATCGACCAATCGCAGAATACTGTTTTCTTGGGAATAGTTTCTTTCGCTGGGCACTTCGCCTTGCCATCGCTGATTGCACCCTTGTCCCTTCGCCAATGATGTCCTATTTGTTCAAGGTCGCTAAATGCGGGACACAATAGCAATGATTGATCGGAGAGGTCAAGACAGAGGCAGAGCACTGTGCCACGGCACGCGAATATTGTAAAGCAAGAAGAGACGGATACCTTAGCCGCCTGGATTTAAATACATAAGCAATGCCAGATAAAGCAGCAGAGACTCAGAATTCAATGTCACCGAGGGTCTCGTCGTTTCTCATCGAAAATTTGCTTCGCTCTAGCTGGGATGAAACCTCACAATCGCGTACACGCCACAACTCGGAGGGTGGCGGCAGAGAAAAGGCGCAGCGCACTGCAGCGCCCGGCAGGCAATGCAGCCATGCACGCTGTCCACGGCTGACGAATCGTGCTGACCGTCATTGCTCATGTCCAAGGGAATCTTCGCCCGGCGGCGCCAGCGGAAGTCTACCAAGTAAGTCATCACTCCGCTTCAAAAACAGGGCATCTTCCGGGTGGACTATAGTGCCATTCATTAAATTAATTGCATTGTAGCCACTCGGAGAAAAACGATGTCCAATGGTAAGGCAGTTACAGCTATACATAGTGAGACCGCAAATAACTATGTTGCAGTATATTCAATTAACACGAGATATTATTAGGCACAATAATAATAATAATCATAATAATAATAATATCTAAAAAGTCTATAAGCACAGCAGACGACTATATCTTTCTGTAGTTGTAGTTATTTTCTCTACATGGTAAAAAGCCAATAATATATAACGTCATTATATAGCCTAACTGGTTGGATAATCGTTATGTATATTTAATATTAGAAGAATTAAGCCTTTAAAATTAAACAGGTCTGATAATAGCCTCGTCGCTGTCACTGCTGGCGGAAAATAGTCTACCCAAACATTTCTGTCACGCACAGGCTACGATTATGTTAGTGGACCAATATTATTTTTCAGAGTGTGTGCAAAACATTAATATATTGAAATTGCATGCATTATTACTATGCATAAACATCGATTATGTTCTAATTAAATGTCCGGTTGATGTCGAATTGAGTTTTTACTAACATTAAAAGTAGTCATTCATTATAATTACCAAACCATTCAATAACCGCTTGATTAAAAAGTATAATGTAAAATTTATACATGTGTAAAGTGATGTTTGATAGCCTATGTGATTTCCTTACAGCTGTTGTTTTGTTTGTGCCCTTATAGGTCTGAATCGATATCGGAGCTCGGACAAACTCTCTGCTTCTTTAATCCCAACCAATGATCGTGATTCACCATTTATATCTGAGGTAGAGGAATGTAATGAGGAAATTGACTTAAACAGACGGCAAATTCCTCTGGACGAACCGGCTTACAGTAGCAGCCGTACCTTTTACGAACGAGACGGGCACCAAGTTCCGGATCATAAATCGGCTCGCAAGAAGAAGACGCGGACCGTGTTCAGCCGGAGTCAGGTGCTGCAGCTGGAATCAACCTTCGACGTGAAGCGCTACCTGAGCAGCTCCGAGAGGGCGGGGCTGGCCGCGTCCCTTCGCCTTACTGAAACGCAGGTGAAGATCTGGTTCCAGAACAGACGGAATAAGAGGAAACGGCAGCTGACCACGGACATGGAGGCCGCCAGCATTTCCCACGCCGGCCAGAGGACGTTCGGGGTCCCCGTTCTGTACCATGAGGGCACGATGCCTACCGGATTTACCGTTGCGCCTTTGTCCGCTTCACTAGTTGGATTTTCCCGCCCTTTGAATATTCCCTTTTCTCCTTTCACCCCTTCTATGTCTTTCCTAAGGTCACAAATGATAGGGTTTGTATAAAAACGTGCGTGTTGAAAAATCAGTGGGTACTTATAAAATCACCTACGTTCATTGGGATTAACGTCTGTTCCTTACATGTATAACACTAAATGTGTCATAGGAATGCATAATTTGAGGGATGTTTGTTTTGTTCTACGATATTATTTTCTCGTGGAGGTAGTGCAAAAATATCAATGGTCTCACATCCCAAAAGTTTTTGCTGTATATTGAATGGAGACAATTGCAAATTTATTTTACGAAACGTTTGTAAAAACTTTTTTTTAAAGATTCACTTTTTTCCACAATACCAAGTCTTAATTAGCTATCAATAAATCAGATGAGCCTACGTGTTTGTTTGTCTGTGACGTCAGGCTTTCCTCCTTCGCTCGCACCTGTACGCTAAGGACCACGATTATCACTCGCCGTTGTGGGTTACAAATGTCAGCCCAACACTTCATTGTGTTACTGTGTAGTAACCAAGAAACATACTTCTTACCTTTCATGTAATTTAAATATTTTTACTGGGCCAAAACCTTGAAAGTTGACAATAGGCCTAAATCCTATCCAAATTAAATTAATTTAAAATTAATTAATATAAATTTATTGGCAAAACAGATACATTCGATTCGTTAAGCCTATTATAAATCAAAGTTTTCTAATCAAGTATACAACGATTTTATTCTTATTAAGGAGAAGTAACGAAGCATATCGTTATTTGTATGCAGTGAGAGATGCGACTAGCAAAAATATTTGCCGAAAAAGAAATTCAATTACTTAAGTTGGCCCTTTACTCTTATATATAGGCGAATTTGGGATAGGTGAAAAAACAGAGATAAATAGAGCAGTACTGAATATCGCATTATTATATAAACGCTATACGTTTGTATATTAGATAAGGGGCCGGACTTAAACTCTTCTGATAACATGTTGGTAGCCATCAAGGTAAAGTATACTTTCAAATTTCGCTCAAGAAGGAATACTAATCAACTTGTCTCATTTCAGGATATCACCATATAACGAAACCACGTACATATACTTCGCAAACAATCTGGGTCATTCTGTATGAACTGGCACATAACTTTTGCTATTTTGGACTTTCTTTACCGGCTCAATAGAGGGTGGCTCTTTAAGTCTGGTTCCGTCCAGGATGTCATCCTGCTGGGGAATTTTTCCTTGCTCTCTGGGGGCTTTTGGTATATAGGGACAATGTAAGAAAATGTAATACTGTGAAAATGCGCTATATAAATAAATTTGGATTGCTGTGATACTTTTGCTGAATCTGTAGTAAGCTCACTTTATAAATTACCTTCAGAAGCAAAGACTACTGTACACAACTGTAATTAACAGCCTATACTGAACGCGCGTATTCCGGGCGAAGCGCACTGGAGTACTATGTAGCATAAATATGACAATGCATCTAATATTGCTCCCTAAAATCAACGACTTTGGGGATTTATTAAGTTGCCTCGTTTCAGGTTATCACAATTTACCGACCGCTGGCAGACGCGCGCTATAACGAAACAGTACTGGGTCTCGGGGATCGCAAGTTTAAAAAGAATAAAGGACTTTTTTAGTATTTAAAAGTAAAATTTCTACGAAAACGTTCTACGGAGGACTTTGCCTAAAGTACAGGAACAAATGCACATCAAATGCAACATAGCGTAAAGTAAAAATTGTCCACATTATATATTTATAAATAACCATTTAGAAGACGCTTTTGTCAGTGAGACACTCAGAAAAAAACAGTAACGGTCAGCACCGAAGTAGCAGCTTGACAATTCATTACGAAAAATTGCAAGAACACAACAAAAGGGCTATTGCAACCAAAGACAGGTTTAGCAGTAGGTTCTTGCGGAACTAGCGCGAAATACAAGAACATTCAAGGGTTCCTGGAAAATACGAGTCCTCAGGTTTCCTATTAGGCAATGATCAGCGATTCCGCGACCACCTTCATATACGAGTAACCATGGTTAAATCACAAGGGGAAGAAATGAGAATCCCCTCCTCGGTCCGAGTATGCAGCATGCAGACCACGCCCTCTCCTGTCACCCATCGTCACGACAGCTTTTTAGGGTCACCAACCCACTCCTGGAGAACCCCTATCTTCCGGTTCATTGAATAACCGCTAGACAGCCAGTACTGTAGTTGTGATTTTGGAGCAATGGTGTTCGGAGTGTCCAGATTTAACAGTTTTCTGGAAATAGGGTCGAAAATCAGAAGCAAAAATTCACGGTCTGAGGCAAATTCTGGAGAATATGAGCAATGAAATCATGTCAGGCCGACCTATTTCGCTGAAATTCACAATTGACAGCATTCTCAATCTAAAACAAAACAGCAAGAATTTTGACGGATTTCATTATAAGCAACAAATTGACAGGGAAAGTGAAAATATTTACCGCGAACAAGAAGACCATGGTATAGAAAGTGGACACGAAACGGACTCTTTACAGAAGTCAGGTACGGTACTTTGTTCAGTTTAAATTTTATGTGCATAATTTTCTACTCAAGAAGTTAACAAAGGAACATTTACTAAGAAGCCAGGTGACGATTTCCTTCCAGTTTATCTGTAGGACCGTGATTTTTTTGCGCCCTGTTGTTTCGGATAATATGTATAAGGTTGTGATGATTAAAATAATAATAATATAGTAATTGTGTCCGTTTTATCGTTACCCCTCAGAAAGAATAAACACAGACTGCTACAAGTACACTGCGGGGGAGCACGTATGCGGCGCTGGATCCCTGAGGATCGCGGACTTGCGGGATCGGGATCTCACCGAAGGCTGCGGCCACGGCGACTCGCAGCACAGAATAACCAAGAAAAGCAAGCCTATAGCCAAGAAGAAAACTCGCACAATATTTTCAAAAAGACAGATTTTTCAGTTGGAATCTACTTTCGACATGAAAAGATATCTCAGCAGTGCGGAGCGGGCTTGTCTGGCCAATTCTTTACAACTGACCGAGACGCAAGTGAAAATCTGGTTTCAGAACCGCAGGAATAAGCTGAAACGGCAGCTGTCAACGGAGATGGAGAGACCTTCTGCTGACCATTTTACGGTAGCCAATAAGACCATTGTTTTTCCACCACTTTACAAAGAAAACGACATACTGGGTCGATGCATATTACCAATGCCTTTGCCTGTTGTGTACCCTGGAAATAGCACGCCATACCTCTGTTTCCCAGCTGCCAGCAAATATTTTAACCTTTTCGATGGAGACTTATGATGCAAGGTGCTTCCCTTTCGGGAAAGTAGCAGGCGTGCGACTTTCTCCGTTTACATTTCGTTCTTTGGGATAAAAGTAATTGCGAAGTTGAATTTGAGATTTCTGGAAGAACAGCTTGGAATAACCATGCTTTTATAACCATGGCACCGATCTGCTATTTTAATACGACACGCTTCCGTTACATTTTTCCTACATTTGTTATACTACCATCTGATATGTGAAATCTGATAGATCCACTCGGTTAAACATTGTAAAAGCATACAGGGGAGCGGTATATATGTTAGAGAAGCACTAAAACATGTATCATATCGTCTTCATCCTTTAATCTCTATAATGGCGGTATAGCGTTTATGGTTAATTAAACGGTTCTTGTTTACAAGAACAGTTGGAAGTTATGTAACAATTATCATAGGCCTAGTAATAACGTACAAGCTGCAACAATAAACACAGCCAAAGACATTTTGATCTTTGCCTCTATGTATCGCGTTAAACACTTTATAAACAGGATTTTTGGATTAAGGCCATTTAAATGAATGTACGAACATGTTTATTTTGTTGACTTTTTAAACGTGTTAAGATGTATCTGGTTGATTTATGTTATTATGTATTATTTTCATTATATATGTATGTACTTAACTATCCTGATCCTCTATTAAACCATCTATTTTTAAACTGCACAGCTATTAAATTTTATTGTTAAAATAGTCATGGTACCATATTTATTAGTTTCAATTGGTTTTTATTTATTTATTTTCACTGCTTGTTCCTCGGGAGTATAGCAGGAAGTAACCTAAAATAATCCAATCTGTGCACTAATGTCTTACGTTTTAATGGATTCTGTACTATATCTAATAAATTAAACAACACGGCGCCCTGTTTTATACATCGATATACACCGTTTTATATGATAAAATGGATTTATTTTACGAAGTGTATCTATTTCAAATAAAACAGATGATTTTAGTGATGTTTTAATCCCGGCACATATACGATTTTCCTTTGAAATTGTTTTATTTTTAGTCTGAAGGATTTCCTATTTCTCCCGCTGAAAATTTACTATCGGTCAGGTGTCCCCATCGAAAGTTACGTCATTAAGGCCTACTTATGACCCCCAGGATGAGTTACATAGGCCTATGCTTAAACGTCATATTTCCTGTGGGAGAAACGACAGCTGTCAGTTTCCAGTAAATTAAAATGTATTGTGATAGGAATCATTGGAAAACAGGTTGCATAACCAGTGTATTAATAAAGATTGATTTTGTTTCTGACATAGTAAAGATGTACTTGGCTAATGGACGCGTGGCTCCACGTGCCGGATCGGCAAGGAGAACAACTTGTCCAAATATCAAAAACGATAACCACTGATTTAAAATGCGGCCACTTTGGAAATACAGGGGTCTTAAGTCCGAAAAGAAGCAACGAGTAGTAAGGCAGGTAATTCCAATGTTATTGTCCCTATTTAACCTGAATTAAGATTCAATAATATTGCTTATTTTGGTTCTTCACTTCAAGGCAAAGCTGCAGTGCTGGCCAACTATAGGTCTGTATCTCTGTGTTTCACTTCACTCGTCATGAGGGTCACATTGCATTTTATTTTAATGTTTTTAAAAGTATCAAGAACTGAACTGAACTGAATAAAAGCATCATGGTAACGTCCGATAACTATACCTTCGTGCATAAGACGTGTTTGAATGCATGTTTACGATTGTCCGGCCTCTCGTTCTGGGGGCTCACTATCTTAACTACACATTCTTACATTCTTCCAGGGATTAATTCTACAATAGGATAAGTGGTTACTGAAAATGGGAGAATCGATTCAAACGTGTGTCTCAAATAGCTCCCTTAATTCTTTTGCGCAGTACCGCACAATTACTCTAATCATACCGCATAATTGAACATACGTATAGTAAGCTATATTAACCGAATACATTTAAGTTTAGAGTCAAAAATAAATAGTACATTAATTCACTCGCATGTGTCTGTCAAACATAATACAACAGATCAATAGGCTTTAAAGCAAAACGAACCAGTATTTAAAATAGACTTTTACGTTATAAGTTGATCGTACTTATAGGAAATACATTGAATCGTGTCCCAGGACATTTCACTGGCGTTCCGAATCAACGCTTCTGCACTAACTGGACACATTTGCATAGTTTGTTTATATCCTGCATCATTAATGGCCTGTGTATGTATGCTATCGGGGTATTTTTAAAGCATACTGTTCACGTTTCATAAGTCTTTATAAGACTTCGTCTGCCAGTGGTGAAGAGTTTAGTGAACAGTAAACAAGAGGCGATTTTTTCTTTTGAGGTTGGAAGAGTTCTTTTTTTTTACTTTGAGGAGTTTTGTGTCTTATACGATTAGACCTTTAAAATTGCTAATTAACTTTACTTCCTTTTTTGTTTACTTCTTGACACCAAATATTGCATGGTATAGATTACGGCAAATTGTGAAAGTCATAAATACAACGTCAGATCATCGCAGTCGCGCAGGGAGAAAGAAAATAATAGACGATCTGGAATTTTAACAGTCAACAAATCACTGAAAGTCACCCAAAGCTTTGTCCCGTGTATATTATTGAGCAACTGCGGCTGTAAGATTCTTTCTTGGTCAATATTTCGTTAGCTGTAACACATACGGTTATGCGTCGCTTAATGTCCTACATTACATACGTCCGAGGTCCCGAAAGGTTAAAATAAATTAGATAAATCCTGATCGGCTAACGGGACAGAGCAGACGTTAGCGGCCGCTGTACACCACGTGTACCTATTGTAAATAAAGCGGACGCTCCCTGCCGTAAAATGCTACAGTACATGGGCCTATCTGACTTACAATACCCATAATACATGATGACAATAATAATAATCTATGTCACGCATTTGTGTATTTATCTAACTGTACCCCTGTCGTTCTTGTCTCTCTGATAAATGAAAAATATCTCAGCTAGTACAGCATACACTACACTACACTACATACACACACGCGCGTACACACACACACACATATACACATTTCCTAACATCCGACCTGTAGATGGACTGACTTATGTTTGCTTAGCAGGGAATATTTATTTTGACAGGAATCGTTAGTGCTAGTCTTTAATTATTTGTGTATACTTGTATTTCAATGTGTTCAGTTTAAATGCTTTTTAAAAAAATGAATAAAACGGATAAGGAAGAACATTTACAATAGTCTAATTAAAGCCTAATATTACTCTGATCCCCACTCTGCCAGTTTTAGTAAAATATTACAATTTTATAACAGTTGTCACTGAATCGTCTCTTCAGTTCCTTTAAGTACTTAAATTAGAGCTGTAAGTTTAATTTTAAGATTGCTTGTATCTATGCTGCTCTGTTTTAAATATTATTTTCCAAATCGCTTTAAAATGATGAAATCAAAAAGCAACAGAGTTTTGAAACCTTAATAGCTTCCAGAATCACTCAAGAACACAATATTAAAAAATAACTTTTACCACCACTTTCAAAGCATTTTCCACAACATAGAATTGTAATGCTTATTATAAAACAAAGCACAGCTACAAAGCGTGACACAGTCAAATCCTGACTTTTTGCAGAAAATATAGGCCCTGTGGTCTATCTCATTGGCTCCAGGATACAGCATCTCATTTGAAAAGCTTTGAGGAAAGATGAACGTTAATGGCATTAAATCAGAATGGAAATAAATTCAACAGTGACCCACACAACTTACATGCCTTTTTTTTAAAAGTGTACTTTACCATACACATTTATCAGAAATACATCTGTGCGACACAGGAATAACAGGCCATTTTTCAGTTTTTTTCTTTTTTCACACCTTAGTTGTTCACCTGATTTTATGTAATTGTTCGGATTTGTCAATGGGAAAGACGTCGGGCACAGTGTAAATAATCGAGCGCAAAACTTTTTTTTCATAGGAAAACGTACAAGATACTATAATACATTAATATGAATATACCTCATACCATATAAATCTCCTAAATCCCCTAAAATCTAAATTTTCGCTGTACTGCACAACCATTGTGTATAATGGGTGCCACCAGGAATTATTTCCAGACAGCACAATGCTGGGAGATGTGGCCAGATTTTTGTGTGTCTCCTTTTGTCCCAGACATAGTCTGACACCACTGACCACCACCAGGATGATACTACACCACTGCCTACCGGGAGCATTTGCTATGCAATGAAACAGATATGTCACAATGACTGGATACAGTCTTTGAACAATACTCTCTATCATTATTATGTTTAATAGGGTGCTAACTGACTTGCAGCTGAGTACTTCCTGGAGCAATTTAATGTATTATAGTGACATGTATTACAACAAATCCATTCATCGCATGAACGTTTATACTTCCGTGTTTAGAAGTTTGAATCAGTTGCCATAACCCTACCTGCTGCTGTGGGAGACAGGATAAGCTCCCAGAGACATGCTGATCTTAAATACTCCCCACTCAGCCCCACAGAGTAAGTGAACTATCCATGGTGAATTTGAAGCAGCTCAAAATAGGAGCTGGCCACAGGAATTTGTTCATGCTGGTGTCATACTGGCGGGTTCAAACTCAAAAAAATAAACACTGGATTGAAACTTAAATGGAGGCTTCTACTGGGGTATATTTACTCTAACTGTGTCATTTACGAACAAATCGTGCACTGCTAAATATTACGATGACTTCGCTTTCTTCTTCTTTCCATACGATGCTTGAAAAATCAATATATAACTGAAATATTGGATTGCTGTGTGTTATATAGTGTCAGAACAAAGTACCACTTTGTACCTGCGAGGGTATAATTTCTTGTCAGTGGGGTTGTTCCCTTAAAGTTCTGGCAGTTGTACCCTAGCTGTAGGTAAATGTACCTTTTAGTCTAATTTAAGGTACAGAAATGGACTCTGAGGAACATTTTTGTTTTTTATAATTTACCATTGGGGGTATATTAATGTTGTTTGTACCACTGGGAAACAAACCTGTACCAGGGCTATACTAGTGCTTTTTTTCTGACAGCGTATAACCAAAATTAACTTTAAAAGTCTTCATATTCCAGCCAACAGATCTTCATGACAGTTCAGGGAAAGGCCCATTGAACAAATACGGTAGCAGTATAAGGAGGAATGGGACTCCACGCCCTTACTGCTGCTCTATTCCCTGTGCTGCTGTCAGCAGATTTACCCCCCAACAGCCAGGAGACGCCAAGACACACTTCTCTCCAAGCAGTGACAGCTAGTCAATTGTAACAGTGCAGTAAACAATACTAACCCTACTCAGCTTCATGCAGAGGGTGTGGAGATCCTATAAGGTTTCTGTAATCACACTCACACAGGTGTGCGTTTGTGTGGCTGTACGTAGCATTTGATACATTATAGCACTTTGACGTCAGTTCTCATAAGAGAGCAAACAATACTCTGGAATCCTTTTATTCAGCAAGTATGATAAGTGCATTGAATTTGCTTTAGGACGTGAGGGATACAGTGAAACATATGTCAAGACAGACAGATGTAAGCAATAAATAGTACAAAAATGGAGGAAACCCCACAACCAGGTGGAGAGACCATGCAAACTCCACACATGGAGCCATGGAGACGCAAACCCAGTTCCTAACGGTACAAGGCAACAGCGCAAACCACTGTACCGCCACACAACCAACGTATTAATTTTTAATGAGCTTAATCAATTCAATCAATATTTTGTTTGGGACCAGCAACAGAGATTGTATGAAACATATACAGTATTTTAATACTTAAAGAAGATTTAATATGGTGAAAGTTATAGTGTTTACAAAAATCTTATCATAATTAGATCTCTAAGAATGCTTGGGTATCTATAGAAACAAGTGGCCTGTTTGGTGTTACGGT
This sequence comes from Stomatorhinus ivindoensis, assembly GCA_019775895.2. Classification (NCBI taxonomy): domain Eukaryota; kingdom Metazoa; phylum Chordata; class Actinopteri; order Osteoglossiformes; family Mormyridae; genus Stomatorhinus; species Stomatorhinus ivindoensis. Next base: position 11,822,541 of record JABFEB020000016.1, on the reverse strand, counting down.
CTTAGAATACTGCCAATGAATTAATTCAGCTATGTGCAGCTGTTTCACTGGTGTAATACTATTCTTTGTAACTTTATTATCACAGACAGCATATTATGTACCATAAAAGTAAATGTTAAAAGTTTTCAGCATTCCTAATTAGATGGTTTTGGAGGTAAAGAAGGAGTTTGTAATGATATTGCCCCTTGCAAATATGTAAGTTTCAGAGGCTGGTGTGTGGCCCATCGGGTTAGGCTTCTGTGTCTTTGACTGGAAGGATGCTGCTTTGAATCCTGTCTTTGGCAAGGCTGTCGGCCAAATAGCTGCACCTGCATGGGACCTGAAGCACCCCCAGGTGCCACCTAAACGGCTAAGCCTGCACTGGGTCCCTCAGCTTTAAAGTGTTGGTGTCTCAGAGAGAGTCAAGCTGTATGTGTGAGAGGAAGCTGTCCGGTGTGCTTCTGCGAACACAGCATCGTTTTGTGTTGGGGATGGGGGGGGGGGG
>JABFEB020000016.1:11742088-11762819 GCA_019775895.2 Stomatorhinus ivindoensis | reverse complement strand
CCCCCCCCCCCCCCTTGTTTCCGTGGGATTTAGAAACAGTTAGTCCGGGCAAGTTACAAGCATACTTGTTTTTCGGCGTTTGTCACATTTCTGGTCATGATGCACCTCACTTTAGAATAAATGACCTTTGTTTTTCAAACTAGTAGCCTATAATTAGCGTTTTCCTTTCCCGTTTATGTAAAGTGTTTACTTGACATATACGGGAAATGAATATGCTAATTACACTAAAATGGTAAACCTCTAGGAAATTGCATAGACGTTGAGTGATGCGTGCACTGTTCAGCGTTTTCTGAAGTGCAGGGTCCGTTTAAAAGGCACAGTAAGTTCTCCGTAGTACGCTATGGCATTCTCTCGTAACAAACTAATAACCTTCCCAACAACGAGGAAGCGTGGCTCGTGTGTTGTATTGCCTAACAAGTAATAACCACTGACTTCTCAAGTGTACTCTGCTAGCGGTGCTTCCTTAGAGATAATAAAGTAAACAAAAATATGTACAAATAATAATTCCAGAACAAATAATAATAACAAAATAGTGGTTAAAGAATTAAACAGGATTCACCAAACATCTCTGCCAACTTTATTGCACTAATTTCACAAATGTTTCCACTCACACAAGAGAAAACAGCAGGTACCTTGCAACAAAACTAACATTCAGTGTTTACTTCTGAACCATCTGGTCCTACGTTTTACTGGGTACGTACAGAAATAAAGCAAATGTTTTGGGCATGAAAACACTGACTGTCCGACAGTTATTTATAAACATAATCTGGCACAAGCACAATATAATTTAAAGCACATAAACAGTATAACTTTCTCCACACAGAGGTTTATTTTTCTCTAATAAAATAATAATATCAACAAATACGTGATTTTAATGCAGCAAAATAAATTGCCTGGAAGTTTAGTATAAATTTTTATAAACCATTTCTGCAAAATAAAGGAGAAGTACAAATGTGTTTGAGATCTGGCAGTACATTCAGTTTAACACGTAAGCATTATAGTTGTAATAAAAAATGCATTTTGCCTTTGGCTTTTTTTGGAACTATTAGCTCTGAAATAATGACAAAGTGCTTTAGGAGCCAGTGAGTGACATACCAGAGTGAACGGCGGTCTGCAGAGTCCACAACGGGGAGGGGGGAGGGTAAGCTAATCGTTGTAGACATCGGATTTCCTGCAACACACCCCCGGTGGAACTTAATGCATCTCTCCGTTCCCGCCCCAGGCACCAGACTCTTGAAGTGTGCCAGAAAGCCTCGTGGCTCTGCCAGCTGTTAGCTATGGTGCCACCTAGTGGTGGGCTTCCGTTCAACTCAAGCCAGACCACCACTGACACAGATTCAGTTGAAGAGGAAAATGGGCATCTCCATGTCAATGCTCTGTGCCAGACTAACAGCACTGATGTGTTTGAGTGGAGTACCAAGGCTATTAGGTATATATAAGGTCCTAAGTTTCTGCATCCATCAAGCTGATGGCCAATTACTCGTATGAATCCACTAGCTGATCCAGTTTGGTCCCTGCGTTTGGCACAGTCCATGGGTCCCAGAGCTGTGCTGGCTTTCTGTGACTGTCTGCATAGTCCCAGGAGGGCAGATGCCCCCTCCCCTAGCAGCTCCACTTATGTCTGCTCACAGCATGGCTCTGGATCACACCAGTGAGCTTAGCTGATCCTCTGAAGACAGGAGTCATTCTCTGTATCCAGGGAGCTGTTGTGTCCGGACGACGGGTAGAGCTCCCTCTTCAGCACACGGTTGACGATGTGGATCAGGACCTTCTTGTACTGCTGCCGCAGCAAAGAGTACGCAAAGGGGTCTGAGGCAGCCTTGCTGTATGTCAGGCACTTACTCACGATGCCCCAGTGCCTGTTGATGCCTACAAAGGGTAGCAGCTCGGCCAACCTGAGAGAAGCGAAGAGAAGGTGATCGACGGTGATAGCAACAGTTTGTAGTATTGGGCATATGAAACTTCAGGAACCATTAGCTATGTTTTCTGAGTCCTCTAGATGGTGCTCACTATTCGTAGAAGGGCTCAAAGAATGCCCCACAGCAAAGCAAGACCACCATCTAGTGGTGGCAGAAAATACAGCAAATGGTTCATGAAGTTTCATTTGCCAATTACTAATGGATTGGACACAGAATTGAGTCCTCAACACGCAATTAACCTGGTGTTCCCCTTGTGAGCATCAACATTCATATTTAGCACTGCTAGTTCACATATTTTTACTTGACATGTAAAAGCCTCACAAGAATGATCTGTGCTCTACCTCTGCCTCGTGAAGGCGTCTGATACGAATGATGGTATAGACGTAAGGGAGTTGACTCTCACCTAATGAAAAACTTTACTCATACAAAAGAATCACATTGAACCAGTGTTGTCACTGATAGTAATAAATATTCATTATTAATTTTCATGCTAAAGATAATTTATCACCACCCTTTCAGGTTTCAGAGTGAGTTTTTTCCCCCATTCTCTCGTTATTTCAATTATGTAACCGTATTAGCACGTATATGTGCGAGATTGAGCGTTTTAAAGCACACTTACCTGGTTACAACATAAGGGGCGAAGCAGATGATAAATGACCCAATAAAAATGCTGATCTTCTTTGTCGCGCGCTGTTTTCTCTTCTTCTGTTCCACCAGACAACGTTGTTTGACACTGGAGTGGTTAGGGCACACGCCATTGTAAAGAACAGGTTGCATGACAATAAATAAATATGCAAACGATTCTGTCAAATCTAAGACGATGACTGACCTTTAATGCTGCTAGTAATTTAACATCTTAAAATATAATCGCGCAAATATTACAGTCAGGGATTTATATCTCACACAGGGGTTTACCGTACCGACCTTAGTTACAGTCCTCTAATATCTGTTTTATGGTAGATTAGTTTAAAACTACCACCGTGCGCTGGATATTTCATTCGCGCCAAAATAAGCACGTCAGCATAAATACCTTGGGTGAATATCTACCAGCAAGAAGAGCGTCTGCATGGTTATCACGTCAATCCTTTTGCAGTGAAATCGTGCCACTTTTAAGACCTTTAGGTATGTGAAGCACAGGGTTAGGAGTGAGAGCACGAAGCTGGTGGCATGGAACACGACGGTGAAGACTGTAAACTTTATCCGCTCGCTTTCTGCATTGAGGTGCAAGGTGCAGGAGGCATATACCTGGTGATAATCAAACCAAGAAAAAATCACTGGGATGAGGGAAAAGGTGAGCGAGTGTAGCCACGAGTAACAGACCATGACTATTGCGTCCTTGTATCGCATTTTACTGGAGTAACTCAGCGGGAAAACCACGGCTATCCACCTGTCTATGCTTAGCGCTGCCATGCTCAGCATGGTGTTCGCAGTCAAAAAAGTCTCCAGAAAGCTCACTGCCTGACAAATACAGTCTCCAAAGGGCTTCTGGTTTCTGATAATCCCTAGTAACGTCGCTGGCATGTTCAAAATCGTGATCAGTATGTTGCAGAAAGACAAATTCATTGTGAAAATGCCCGGCACCTGCCTTCGTATCTCGGTGCTGTACATAAAACATAACAGCACCAGTAAGTTCGACAACAAAGAAACAATCGCGACCACAAAGATGAACAACACTAAGAGGATTTCTGCCAAGTCCATTTCTTAAGCCAGGATGTCACCAACGTATTATCTGCAGTTGTCGAAATATCCCCATGATCTCCGGCGTGACCCTCGGTCGCTCATCCTCAACACATCTCATCCCTTGCGGGGAAATTTAACTCCTCCAACTCTCGCCTGTGAATCCGGAGCTGTCCAGCGTGCTGAATCCAAAAGTTGATTGCCTCCGCGGCCACCCGACCATGTCCCCTTCACACTCGGCGCAGCCTCTTCCACATCCGCTCCCTCTAATTCGCCGAAATCGCTTTCATTTTCCGAGGAACTTCTGGCCGTTAGAAATAATGATGATGCACAATATGTTCGTGTCCGCTGCTGCTGTGATTCCTTCTATGTGAAAATCCGAGGTAGAGAACAGATCATGCGCACAAAACACAGCCCGTCTGATACGCGACTTGGGGGAGGGGGAGGGGGGGGGGATTGTCCTTCACTTGATGAGAAACCTTAGCCATGCAGAGCCGGAATAAGTGCATAAGTGCAATCATTATTATACACTCGAAGTCTTGTTATTTATGAGTGATTTATTATTATTATTATTATTATTATTATTATTATTATTATTATTATTATTATTATTATTATTATGGCCTTCTCTAGCTATCAAGGGTGTAATTACAGGATGTAATAAAGAATTTACAGAGTATACTTATCTTGACATGTCTGCACATCAAGCTGATCTCATTTAAACGCGTAGATCGCTAGGTTTTATCAAGAAAAAAAAAAATATATAGGCTATATTTATGCCACATCACAACACATTCATATTTTTGCAAGTAACATTGTCTATCGTTTCGTTTTTAAACAATTAAAGTAATACAGTAGTTCAAATAATTTCTCAATTATTATTTCAAATGTTTTTTTTTGTTCAAAATCTATCTGTTTTGAGCAGGTCTCTTTGTATTTTGTACAGTAACTGCAGTCATCTGCTTAAGTGTAATACTTCAGACCTCCAGTCCTGTTTATTTATTTGCCTATGTGTCTATATATTTATTTCCTGCTCTTATCAGTTATAAACCATCACGCCCAAATGTTTCACGTTAGGCCTACATTAAAATATGATTTACCTAATTGCCTTACTCCGATGCTCCGCAGGGACACGATTAATAATTACAAATGCATTAGATTCTCTCGTTGCCCTGACACTAGGAGTTAGGCAGATAGGTTCATTTCCCGAAATTAATTATTCATTACAGACCCAGAATAACCGGGAATAAAGACGACTACATGTTTCAGGACGGTATTCAATAGGATTTGGAGAACAGCAATATTCTGGTGACTAAAAGCATCAGGCACAGGAAATTAAATTAAATGGAACAACATTTTTAGCCAAGCCATGCCAGCCCGTTGAATACAGTATAATGACATAAATATTATATGACTAGTAAACAGAAATTTTAGTGAGAGTCTGTATCGAAAAACATTAGGGTTCTGTGAGGGGTAAGTGGCAGTGATTAAAAACTTGGACACATATGAAAAGTTATTGGAAATGTTACAGAGAAGTTCTTTTATTTGCTTGGTGACAAATCTTTAACACAACCTGATAAATACTACTGAGAATACTTCCTAGGGTAACTGATTACTACTTACAGATGCTCTTAGTTTCCTTATTCATTGTTTTAAAGAACCATCTTGAATAAATAGCAGATTAACAACCCGCTGGTTCCGGTAAGACCATGCAGGTAGGTTCCGATTCCTGCGATAAGTCACTTCTGTTCCACGGACGGGATTCTCTCTTATGCATGTATGTTGCATTTCGTCTTTTACATCGTATCCTGCTGGGACCAGTTCTCTGGGTGGATCTTTGTATCCTTGTCAGATATTAGCAGCCAAGGAAGCCGGTCCTCTGGTGCCATCCATCCGTCGCCTGTCTGCATAAATCAAGCAGTCTATTACACGGACTGTCTAACGTATCTTACATATTTTATTAAACAGAAGAGGTTCGGGTGAGGCGGGGGTGCTCTCAGACTGACAAATTTTATGACAGTCCTGTTCTATATTTAGAGCATTAAACAGCATAACGTGAATCTGAGCCTAGCTTGTGCCTTGCCGGATGTCAACAATAACATTTTTTAAGGACCTGCTAAATCGAGGCACTTGAAACACGACCATTGTGTTGGTCAGCATATTCCTGCACTGTGAACTTTTTTGAATACAAAAAAAGTGACGAGTAGATTAGCATTTACCGAAGAACACTTAAATACGTTGTAAAGCAGACCTGTGGCTGCCTCTTAGCATGTCCAGCATTGCTGGCTGTTTTCCTGTATTTACGTTGATCAGAGTTCAGATCAGCTGAATAGGAAGTTTTCTCTGTTGATTCCGCATTGTTATCACATCAGGTACTGAAGCATTCTGATCAAGACGAGTCAATATGTTAATTCCCTCAGCATTGCCCTGAGAGGTTTGGTAACCACCTCGTTGTCCTACAAAATCTCCAATAATTCCTTCAACAAGTTTTAGACATCCAGTTCTTTTCTCTGCAAGGTCAGATCAAAGGCTGCTATGGTTCCAGCTTCATCCAAAACTCTCCTTACTGGAAAATGCTTCAGCATGTCACTTGAAAGCCTTATTGGTAAGGCTAGAGGGCACGTCTCTTATTTACATGGAGGGAAACATATCTGATTTATTGTCATCCGCCGGGTCAGGCCGTGCTTGTGCGCAGCAGCGCGTAGCTGTGTAATTACACACTGGAGACAGGGCAAGCTCTGTTGATTGGCCCAGAATGTGCTCACGTTAGGTAAGCTTTCACAGGCCCCGCCGTTCCGTAATGAACATGGTAATGAGGTGACTCGGGCCGCACCTAAGTCTAGGCCTCCGTAGGGTCTGGTGACTCACTGTCTCAGCGAAGATGTCAGCTCCCGGAAGTGGCTGATCATCACAACGCCCAGAGACATCACTGTCTGTTCTGTGTATTCCTGTTTCATTTCATTATCATGATCAGCTGTATTAATATGATATGATAAACATTTTATATATATATATATATTTATACATATAAAACAATTTTTCGTTTGACATGCTAAAATAATGGCCATATTCAAAAGAGGGGATAGAAGTAATCCAGCAAACTATAGGCGAATTACTTTAAATTACATAACTGGAAAAGTAATGGAAGCTATAATCCAAGTGAAAACGGTGTATTACCTGGATTCTAATAACATTCTGAGGGATAGCCAACATGGATTTAGGAGAGGTAGATCCTGTTTAACTAATCTACTTGAGTTCTAAGAGAAATTGATCACGAAAGGGCCTATAATGTGATTTACTTAGATTTCCAGAACACCTTTGATGTTGTCCCCCACAAACAGCACTTGCTTAAGCTCAAAACCGCAGGGCTTTTAGGAAATCAGCAGTTTGGATCAAAACCTGGTTAACAGATAGGAAGCAGCGAGTAGTTAATAGAGACACAATGTCTCAGTGGGCCTGCGTTCATAGTGGGGTACCACAGGGTTTAAATTTAGGACCGTTATTGTTCCTAATTTACATTAATGATGTTGACACCGATACATACAGTAAACTGGTTAAATTTGCAGATGACACCAAGGTGGGTGGTGTAGCAGATACTGATCTAGCAGCATAGAGGCTACAATGGGATCTGGATTTAATCAGCGACTGGGCTGATACTTGGCAGATGAAATTTAATGTAGATAAATGTAAGGTACTCTACGTAGGGAGCAGAAATATAAAGTACAGATATTTTAAGGGTTCCACTGAAGATAGCTGATTATGAGAAAGATCTCAATGTGTATGTTGATGCTTCCATGTCCCACTCTCACCAGTGTGGGGAAGCAATAAAAAAGAGCAATAGGATGTTGGGTTACATCTCTAGGTGTGTGGAGATTAAGTCAAGGGAGGTGATGCTATGATTATATAATTCCTTGGTAAGACCCCATCTAGAATATTGTGTGCAGGTTTGGTCACCAAACCCTAAAAAGGACATTGCCGCCTTGGAAAGGGTGTAACATAGGGCTACGAGAATGATTGTCTTTTGAGGAGAGGTTAGCTGAGCTGAATCTGTTCACCCTCGAGCAAAGGAGACTAAGGGGGGACATGATCCAGGTATATAAGATTCTAACAGGTCTGGATGCTCTTCAGCCAAATGGCTACTTCAATATTAGTTTAAATACTAGAACTCGTGGCCATAAGTGGAAATTAGCGGGATAACATTTTAAACTGAATTTGAGAAAACACTTCTTTACACAGCGTGTAGTTAGAGTACGGAGCAGTCTACCTGCTAGTGTAGTGCAAGCTAAAACCCCGGGTTCCTTTAAATCAGAGCTAGATAAGATTTTCACAACTCCAAGCTATTAGTTTTGTCATGATCCGCCAGTCCGAGCCTCGTGTGTGCCACACCCCCCTCATTACCTCGTGTGTGATCCAGATTGTTTCCACCTGTTGTCAATCCGTGCCTGCCTTTCCTGTTTGTATTTAGTCGGCGTCTGCGCTCGTATCCCCATATCTGTCATTGATGTTGTCCGCTGTGAGCTCCCCTGTCTGCCTTGAATAAATTCTGCTTACTAGTATTCACGGCTCTGTTGCCTGTTTGCCGGATCCCCTGGACTCGCGACATAACAAGTTTAGTTCTCCCCAAATGAGCTTGATGGGCCGAATGGCCTTCTCTCGTTTGTATATTTTCATATTTTCTTATGTTCATTTCTCAATTTCCAAGTGTGTATGTGAATAATATATATTTTTCTGCAAACTGCAGCCTGGTTCTTCTCTGTTTCTCGTGAAGGAAGGGCATCTTCCTTGTTTCATCGGACTTCAGTCCTGCTTATACGAACCTGATATGAACCGTCCTAGCAGTGGACTTCGACACCTGCACTTAATGTTTCCCGTTCCTTTTGAAGGTCACTTGATATCATCCTACAGTTCATGAGAAGCTGTCACAGATAGGTGAATGGTCATCTCTGGCTGGTTTCTGGTCATTCCCACTGTCTCCTGCTTCACCTCATTCTTGCGTGTTGCTGTGTTAGAAATTTTGAACCTTGAAGCATCCTGATGCTTAGTGTAGCCTTCTGCCAGCAGGATTTAAAAATGCAGATTTGCTTAAAAATATAGAGTGGTCTCTTATTTTTTTTCTGCGGCTGTATATATATATATTGCTACTGTATAAAGGGGTAACATGGAAAAATGGATCAATACCAGAATATTAAAAATATCATAATTTTCTCTAATACGTTTAAATATAGATTCAAGTATCAGTATGCTATTACCACTATTAGTCGGCACTGCATTAGGTACGTCTGCTTATTGATGCAAACAGCTTGCTCCCCCAAAGAGTGAATCCCAGGTTGCCAACTTTGGTCAGACAAGTCTGCACACGCGTTTACATTTATGTAAGAGTTTTATTATCTTGTAAATAGTCTGTAGGGTTTGCAAACTACCCCAATGCTTTTGATGTAGCTAATCTTAGATTTATAATGGAATAACATAGATTTGTGGTAAGATTTCTTGTGCGACCGTGAATCTGAAAGCGTGAGTGTCACGCCAGATACTTGAGAGCTGGCAACCTGGGTGAATCATGTAACTGCAACCAATATATACAGCATGGAGACAGTAGGGGTTGACTTTAGCACTCTGCAAAGATGCGTTCAGCTCGATGTCGACTAGTCGCCGATCACGTGATTTTGACAACATGGACACCACAGAGAATACCAGTTACGCGGAAGTGCGGGGAAAAATTGAGCACATGGAATAGCGACCAAGTCTCTGGGTTTCCACTAAAATTAGGATTAAAATAGCAAAACATGAGCGTCGCTTCACTCGCTCATCACTTCCCTTTGTTATTTTTTCCTCTCGCTTTTCTCTCCTTTCCCCAAAAACAAGGACAAGATATTCCCGCCCTATGGCAACTCCAAAGGGACACAGCCCGCATGAACCGCCAACACCGTATACAACAACTTTTGTTACAGAATTATTTTTGTACCTCAGTTACATTTAATGCATTAATGCATATCCTTTAACTCCATATTTATGCCTCGGAAAATTCAATCGATACCCGATATACTATTGTCAAATACAGGGGTGTACCTGGAAATTCTGGGCCCCCTGATTAAATGTCACCTAATTTTATGTATTCAAGGGCCCTTGTGAAGTGCTCCACCCCCTGAATCTGTCACCATATCCATGCCCCTCCGACACTCCTGGTGTAATATCACCGGTACCTGTGGTGAAACTTCACAGTGCCTAATAGCAGAATAACATTACTAGTTTGCATCGTTTTTCATTCAGTGGAAAACGAAAGATCTGTCTGCTGGCCAGATTTAATAATTAATTATATACATTTCACGGGTCGTATAAATGAAATAGGCTGTGTCCTGTTTTGATAGAGATCGATTTCCCCAATAGGCAACAAATAATTAACAAAACGACTTGTTTTGGAGTGCAGGTGTAGTTCCATATGTAATTATGTGCTAATATATCATTAAGGTCACGGTTTGTGCTGTGCAGTGACACACCACAGTAGCCAAGAGCTCGTACAGGTCCCAGGCGAGATGACTAAGGGACCTGGAACCAGGAATAGGTTCCTGAACTTTGGTAGGAAGGCGCCTTTCGGCACGGAGGACTAGACTTACAGGCTGGATCCAGCGTTAGTTTTGTTTTATAAGTGTTATTCTGTCAATTCGATCTTTATTCTTTCGTACTTAAATGGATGTTGTAACGTACATGTGTTATTGTTGCATAAATAGTTGCAGCCTGTTGTGTTTCTGTTACGCGTAAACGATTTCTGCGTGAGCAGTCAGTCGTCAGCGTATGCATTAAGTTTTGCTAATGCAGATTGTTGGTTCTATGCATTTCTGTTACGCGTAAACGATTTCTGCATTAATTTCTGCTAATGCAGATTGTTGTTTCTACACGTTTCTGTTACGCGTAAACAATTTCTGCATTAAGTTCTGCTAATGCACATTGTTGGTTCTTGCCACTCATTTCCTGCTCTTGTGGGTTTATTAATGTCCTCATCAGGAATTAGTCGCCTTTGGTTCAACTTTCATGAAACAACTGTCGACTTTAAAAAAAATCAAGCCATGCAGCCCTTAGCAGACATGGGTAAGATGCTCAGTTACTGGGAGGCTAAGCATTAGAACAACTACAACAACTACATTTACATTGATTTAGCAGACACTTTTGTCCAAAGTAACACACAGGTGAGAGAGCGGGGTCAGCCGGTGCCTTCACCAATTGGGGATAAGGACCTTACTCAGGGGCACGACAGTGAAATCACTCTGGCGGTCATAGGATTTGAAATCCAAACCCCCAGAGTCAAACACTGACACACTACAGTGTCCAAGGTTGGATGAACAAGACATATCCAGTCAGGGACAGTTCTTTGGCTGTAAACACCATGTTACTGACTGAAGTCAGAGGAGAATGGCCTGACTCGTTACAGATGGCACATGCTTCACGACATTTAATGAGACAATGCAATGCTGCATATGAGCTGTGCAGTAGGCTGAGCCCTTTGTTCTGGCTTTCACAGGCACTGGACAGTCAAAAAGGCAGCTGCTGACTTCATGATCTCAGCAATATATTAAATAGTGATGGAAATTTCAGGCCAACACCGATAGCCAATAATTTCTAAAACTGACACAATACTTAAAGAGATTTAAAGGAACATGCCACCCAAAAATTTTTTTTAATAAATAATATAAATATGAAAAAGTATTTATTTTTGGTAGGATCACCAACTAAACCACTACATTTTATAACTGTATATATCTTATATATTTATGAAATTTATAACACAGAAAGGCTGATCATCAAGTGTGATAAACTCCATAATTTTCCAAGTGTTTCCGAGTATATTTTGATTTCGCACTGCCTGCACTGAATTTTCTTTTGCTACAGTATCAAACACTCACGTTACTGGCAGACTAGCGTTATCTGGAGCCTTCGTTACTGGACCAGTTTTTGTTTCTCAGAAGCTCTTCATACCCTTCACTCTCTCGCCTTAAGGTGATCAATCAAATTTGTTGTGCTGGAATGTATTAGTGGATTCTCCTCGTGAAATTTTAGCAGAGTGATGTTTGTAAACATTTCTTTAACTATTTAGTATGCGGGTGTGTGGGTCTCCAGTTTATGGGGGAATACCAGCGGTAAATATTGGCTCATTTTTAACCATCGACTGATGGCCAACTGTTGCCGAATTGGCCGACACTGATAGTTATACAGTTGGTGCATCTTTAATGCTAAATATTTATAGACATAAGGTCTTTGTGACACCTGTTAGGGGAAGTGGCCTATAGCTTATCTCTAGCCATCTCTCGACGGAGAGATTTGGGTCATTCATGCTGGTTTTTTTCCAGCTGCCGTTTCTTCAGAATATATGAGCTGGAGTGTTCAGTGACTCTCTGCCCCAAGTTCTGTGTTCCCTTCTTCTTTCCCAGACACACTCCTGTGTTTGTTTGCTTTTCTTTCCAGCCAGTAGAACACCATATGTCTTCCTTCTGTGCATACTGAGCATGTCCCAGCTCTGGCACAGAAAAAGAGTCCCAGTCTGCGGTTAACTCCTGGTCACTGTTTGGGGCCCTTTTATCACTTGGTTCTTCTTGTCTTTCTCCTCCTGAGGGACATTCCATTCTTTGGCGTTGTGAGGTTGCATCAGCGCTGGGTGGTATTTGCCTCCTCAACATCTCCGTCGATGACCTCACAGGCTGCCCTGTGCCCATGGTCAGCTGCAGTCCTTCTGGGTTCAGGAGCTGACAGACTTTGTTTTCTTTAAATTTCTCTCCGAGCTGGGAGTGCCCCCGGAGTGAGACTGTCTACTGAGCCCAGTCCGGCTGGGGTGGCCAGATGTACAGATGAGCTCATTCTATGTCAGGGTCTACAAAGTTATGCGTGCCAGTCTGCTGCTTATTGCCCTGCAAATTTTGACAAGGGAAATTCAGCTAGACAATATTCCATCCATCCATCCAACCATGCATACATACATACATGCATCTTCTGGCCAGTGTCGCAGAGAGTCTTCCTTTTTGCAATGTAGACCCTAAACTGTGGATTTTACATGCTGTTGCATGCACCCTGTATCCCTCATATGTTTTATGATAAATGTACGCAGTTTATTTTTTACGTGCTATTGGTGATCAAGGATGCTGTGAGAGTAACCTTTTTCCAGTAATGATGAACGCACAGCTTCTGCCCATAGATAGGTCAAGTGATACATTCAGTCAGACGCCATACTGGTGAGTGAAACTGACTGAAATGGATTTCGGATATATAAACGCTTCCAGCTGGAATGGGAAAGCCATGACAGAATTCTTGTGAGTCATGTTTCCGTGGCAACCAAGAAGTCCCATGAGATTTCGGCCATCTTTGTTTGACCTTGCGTAGTAATTACCGACTTGCCATATGACCAGTTGTAACTTCTGCTTGGTGTAAATTAAATAATCCTTGCCTTTGAGAAAGGCTAAACAGATAAAGAAACTGTGTGACACTGCTCCTATGGGATGCAGCCATTCTAAAACTTTTTTATACAGTAGGAGATCATAAACCTTGTTAAAGGATGACATCTTAATTCTGAGCCAAAAATTAGAACAGAAATGTATTTTGACCAGAAGCAAAAGGCTTTCCTTGTCTTTGGCTGCCAGTAATACTTTCTTATGTTCACAGTCCTGTGTCCCACCGGGCCAAGATAAACAGCACATTCCATCCTTCAGAAGGTCCTACGCTGGAGCCAAGAATGAGGCAGAAGAAAATGTACAGAAGAAAAACTGGCGTCAAAATGTGGAATGTCGTGGGCGGTTTGTTTACTTTATTTGAGCTGCTCTTCCTGACAGTACTGTAGCCCCGATTCATCACGCAGCCGCGGGTAGATTTAGATTAACTTGGACTGGAAATAGAACATGCAAGCGAGGCTTTAGAGAATGATTGTGATGGAGAAGTTGCTTTGTAACTTTTATATTCATCACTCACTTAGGTTTCGGTTAACGACGCTACATTAGACAGTGTTGTAGATGATAAAAATAATTTGTATTGGCCTGCAGGCATTCTCTCTCAGCAGATAGCACTGTGCTCTCATACCTCCTGGAGCAGAGGTTCGAATCCCACCATTACTGTAGGCGTACAAAGCTAGTGTTGGAGTTAGCATATTCCCCCGGTACATTGTGGGTTTCCACCAAGTCCTCCTAGACTTATCACAGGGTTATATTCTGATGAACCCATTGCAAGTGGAATATAAATATAATATGATTAATAAGTAAATAAATAAAAAAAAGACTTTCGCTGCATACATAAGTAAATAATTGTTAACTAAATAAATACTTGAAATTGGAAATTAAATAAATAAATTAAAGTTTATTGAGTTAGACAGAAAAAACACACTGTATGGTTGTTAAACACTGCACGAGATGTTTACGCTCACGACTGCTACCGCGACTGGAAGTGCGGTTGGGTGGATGCTGCCATCGCCCGCCATCGGCAGAAAGTATCGTACGGCATCGCTAGCCGGGGAACAGATCAAAATTCAGTTGGTGCATTGCTTATCACACATTTGCGAAGTCAGAATATTGCAGGACAAACTACCGTAAAGCGAATCGTTCAGCGTGGTTTTCTATAAATTGCGTGACTGACTGACGGATCGACTGTGAGTTTGTGTGCCCTGTGATAAACTGGTAACTGTGTGTAGTGTCCCGATCCCAGTGCATTCTGGGATAGGCATACGGCCTGCTGTATTCCTGTCCTGGGTATTCAGTTGGAAGATGGATGAATTGATGTAAGCTCCTTAAGTCAATATGGCATAGGGCCTGAAATGTTGTAATCATTACTTCACACATCCCACATTGGACTGACTTCCCAAGCCCCCTGACCGCAAGCCCGGCTAAGAGGCTCTTTCATCTGGGGATTGTGGGAGGTGACACTGGCCCAACAGTGTCTTTAAAGGTGCCTACCCCGGGCTTCGAGCAAAGGCAGGCTTTATGTGCTCAGCGGGGGCACAACAGACTCCTTACCATGACTGGTGGCCTTTTGTTGATTTATTTATGACCCCGATTCTTTGTGTCGCCTTTCTGCGTATTTATTTATTAATCTGAACATAAAAGCCAACCGCCGGGGATGAGGAACATTCTCTGGAATCGCTTTTGCGAGAGGCCTGGTTTTAAACAGACAAAAGCAACATTAGATAACACACAAAGCTTTGTTCTCCACTAGGACAAGCAGCATTTCTACTGAGTGTCATACTCTCCCTTCTCTCCAGTGTACCAGGGGAACACACCGCGAGTGTTCTTCAGCTAAGGTCCGCAGACCTATTCCCGCTGGATATTTTTGCTGCTTTAATTGCTGTTTGCATTCTGTTTGAAAGGCGGTCCGCGAAGGATTCCCTGCCGAAAGAGATTAACGGCACAGGAGGGAATAGGGGAAGTCTATTAAAGGTAACTTGGGGGCGTCTTGTGAATGCAGAATTTCGAAGAATGTCCATCAAAAGCCTTCCTGCAGGAAAATATTTACAGTAACGACAGTAGCTTTTGTTGCAGCGAACAGACATGAATAATTAATGGACAGCAGACGGGGTATTGATAGCCATACCTGTGGCTGGGTCGGCTACTCTGCCTGTCAGCTCTCTAGGCATGTCACCATTATTTCATTGTCCTTTTTGAAGTTTCCTACCCTCCCCCCCCGCTGTTAGCAGGCAGACACCCCTGCAGCTGACTTTCCTCCTTCTCTAGGGGGGGTCTGTGGACTTTTCCGGCAGTTCCCTGCATATCAGCAGACAGGAGTCCGAGGCACCATCCGATCCCCGCCGGAATGTTTTTGTCCCGTTTGCCAGGCGACGGGCTGAAACTGAAACAAAGAGGTCAGACTCCTGAGTCTGCTTTGAAGTGCCCCGCATACCACCCGCCCACATGTGTAGCGACTTAGCGTTTGTTTAAACCAGTTTACAGTCATAACCATTTATGCAAATGGCCGTTAAGCCACGGCTAACAGGAAGTCTAGGGGGCCTACACATGCTGCGCGTCACAGCCAATCAGCATCAGTTGAAGTGGTCAGATGATTTTGAAAGTGGTTACAGGAGGCTGTTTCGTTTCATGCCCAGTGTCTCAAAGAAACAGAAGCTGTCTGGCACATAGTCATAAAGACATAAAGTTGAGTAAGGCACTCATCCTGAAGGGTTTCGGGTGATGCAGGGAGGCGTACGCACGGCTGAACTGCGGGCCTGGTAAATTGCTTCAGATTATCGCGAATGCTGAGCAACGGAGTACTGTAAACAAAAGCGAGAGAAGCCGTGTCTGACTGCTGAAGTCCACAACCTGCAGAAGTGATGTCACTGCGCAACATCTGCTCCGGCTGAACACTGAAATAGCACGAGTCAGATGTACCCGCTGACTTGCTGAAGAAACTGTGATGTATGCTTCACTGCTAAAAAAAGGTGGTCCTCCATCTTCTGGTTGCTCTGCTTTAGTCAGAATTAATCAAATCCTAATTCCAGCAGAATATGTTCCATTTTCTACATCTGCGTTTGACAGTTTGCCTTGAGAATGGCTAGCCATAATTGCACGTGTGCGGATCAAAACCCATAAACCACTATTGACTACACTAACAAAGTCTACAAATAAATTTCCACAATTAACTGTGCTAATGAACTCTAAAGCCAGTTTATTAATGTCTGCAAAAAGATTTGTGTAGTACTCAGAGGTCACTGTACACAAAAGCTTATTTAAAGGAAAATGACTGCTCAGAGACAAGCATAAAGGTCATTACTTATTTAGAGCCACCCTTCAATGGAATCAAAATGTAAAAATTCTGTAATGTGAATAAATGAGGTACCAGAGTTGTGAATTAATGACTCTGTTTTGTTTTGTGCAGCTATATGCAGCGCCTGACAATGGGACAGCACCTCTGTATCAGCGTAAACAGGACGGAATCCCTGAGTTAGCATTGCCGCTCTCTCTGACCACGCCGCACTCCGCTATAAATTAATCATCCTGGTAGCATTTCAAAGGGAAATGGGATTCTTTCTTTGCCTCTTCACACCAAACTGCTCCCGTAATGCAGATGATGAAAAGTGACCTTAAAGAGACCCTCCCCTGCCCCCCCGCCATCCCACCATCACCCCCCCCGATGGTCCATGCTGACCACCCCAGGAAGCATACTTTAAAGGCCAGGAAGGCCCAGCCTGCCAGTGAACTTCCTTCAGTGGGAATGCAAGCTGTGGTAGGAGGGCAGACTGACGGTATTATGACGCCATATTTAAATTCTGCAGTGAGAAGAAGACTGCAGTAACAAACTGGAAAACAGAACCACAGAGTAAGAATTCAAGACGCTATAATTTAGCTGTACAACCATGGACATAAAATACACCCCCCCCACACTAATCAAAATATATATCAAACTAATATAGTTAATATAACCCCCCCTCTAAATGGGCAAAGACCTCAGCTCCCCCAGTGATCAAACCAAAGTTACACCGTTGGATACAGTGTATCATTACACCGTTGGATACAGTGTCACTACAGTTACACCTGCAGCATGAATTCATGTCTGAAAGAATGATACAGTGTGACTTTGATACACAGTGCATATTACATCGATAGTTTGAATGAGTATATTTTAAAAACATGCTAGTTTAAAATATAAAGGAAAGGCCCCAAATAATGATAGCTATCAGTGCATAATTTTCCCAAACACAGCGTAACTGCACATCAGGCGTAACACATCCATAAATGTTTTGCAGCAGTACAGAGTAAAAGGTCACATCTGGAATGCGTCCCGGGATTTAAACTGGGAGCCCCCACACAGGCTTGGGGGGGATAATATATCTTCACTTTTAGCGATAAGAGAGAAACAGCACAGCAACATAATCCTCTGGAATGCAGTGAGAAAGAAATCTTGGACTAATAACACATCGTAGGAGCTTAAAAATACACCAACCCCCCCTCCAGCACCCCACCCGTGTGCCACACGTCTAAAAAAAAAAAAAAAATCGAATGAGTCATCTGGGACCAAAGCACAGGAAAACATTGTCATCCTCATCCAAAGTCTACGCAGTGCATTTTCAGAAAGATATTTTTTTAAACAAAGCTTGGATTATTCATCTTTCACAATGAGACGATGTTCCGGTAAAGTTTCAAAAAGCTGAACACGCTCGCTAGCTGTTAAAGTGATACCCTAGTGCTGTGTGTGACTTTGTTAAGGATACTGAACTGTATGACCTGTTTACAGCAATCTGCCTCGTTTTCACAAACCTTCTCTATAGCTCTCACTAATACGTGCTCAAAACCCAAGACACTTAAACAAATATCTATTTATATAATCCAATGTAATGACAACGCATTTAAATATTCTTAGAGCAATAAGATGGATGGTTCCACTGAAGATATGGTTCTTAAAATTATTTTAGGAATATACAGGCCATAATAGTGTAGCATTTGTAGCTATTTTTTGTAGTTCATTTCTTTGTAAGACTTAGTTATATCATTTGTATTGTCTGAAGTGTTGTTTTTGGTAAATTACATCCTGTGTAGGATTTTTTTTTTTTTTTTAATTGGTGATGCTTTGTTCGATGATGAGTAATTATTGCATAAATAGCTCACAGTAGTAAATTAGCTGTAAAAATAAATAAATAAACAAAAGAAAAAAACAGGCATTTAGCTTTGAGGATAGATACAGTCCCTCGATATTAGCTCCATGTCAAAGTGTTTTCTGTCATCGTACAAAATGCCCATACTGACTAAAACACTAGATTGGGCTGTCGTTCCAGATTGCACATATTTTATGTGGGCTGAACTGTTGGGAGGATAAGAGACAATCTGTGCAACTCCACCAGCTTCTTGCATCTTCATCTGTCTGTCACTAACCCTTTCGAGAGAGAGAAAGAGACAGATTACGCCTGGGCCTCAGAATGTCTTGACGCAGCGGGACTGATGCAGCGCAGCACCGTGCTCATAAAGAAAGGCTATTTTTGGCTAAGGAGGGACAAACCAGGGTCATAGACTTCTACAGTCTAACTTGAGCAATGAAGCAAATATGAGGGTCAGAGGGCAAATTTTTCCTTTTCAGAACTTCTTCAGGCTCAATAATTAAGGTCTCACCATGACCGTAAGTCTCCTATGTAGTTATGTAGTGTGTATGGCACACGTCCCCCCACCAACACCATTTATCTAGCTACCAGAAACCTGCATGTGTGTGTAAAAAGCTAGCCTAACTGGATTAGACTGTTGAAGCGAACAGACAGAAATGTCAAAACCAGGCACCAATCAGGAACAGGGAAAATCATAAAAAGTTAGCTGTGGCACAAGCCTGAGCGATGAAGTCACCGGGCCTGAGAGTGCTGTTGGCAAAAACGGCCTGGCTATCATCATCACTATCCACGTAACCATAGTGACCTGCGCTGCCAATGAAAATGCAGGCTCAGTTTACCAAACATCAACAACATCAGCTGAAACATAGCATAACAGGATTAAGCTCAGTTCTGTTCAATGAGCTTTTGAATCAGTTGAAAGGATTCCTGTTTTCTGCTGTTTTCACTGGTTGGAGACATTAGCTTTCAGCTTAGCTCATGAATGATTAAAATAAATGATGTCGTTTTACAGCTACTTAGTACAGTTGGAAGTTCACCTGAGTAGAGGTTTTCAATGACAGGAGTGTCAAAATGCTTTTCATCTGCTCAGGAGGATAGTGAGATCACTGTCGCGTCTGCACGGCAAGGACTGAGCCAGAATCCTTCTCAGTGGCCTTGTTTTGGCAAAAATGCTGGTGAGACAAGTGTGAACGGCCCCTGTGAGAAAGCTCTCTCGTCTGCCAGCACCTTGTCAAAGACGGGGCTTCATTAGGAAGTGACAGATTGTGCCTTTGGTTGCATTTTACAGCTGCTGGTGTAAATCATTATTAATAAGAAACCTCTTTTGGTGACCAGTGAAACTCCCTGTTTTGGCCTCATCTGACGAGGGACCCCTCAAATCAGAGCTGAATCATTCTCTGCCCTTTAATTATTGGTCATTAGAGGGACATGATTCGATTGGAGGATGAATCCTCGATGAAACAAAGCGAGCTGTGGGGATCTGTTATCTGTCGTAGCTCCTGATCTTGGGACACAGGATAGCCGACCTTCTTTGCCTGTTTCCAGATCCATTTGTTTATGGCAAAACAGAGGAGCAGACACTTCCCCAAAATGGGGGAGGTGGGTGACTTAATAGAGATTTATTTCCAGTAACCGACTTCTGTTTTGTTTCCACAGGTTTAAAAGGGCAAATGGGTGACCATGATTTTTGGACCTCATTGTGTGAATCTGAGTTTGGAGTTTGTGCTTATTACACAGTAAGAAGCGAAGGGGCTCTGTGGTTGACCAAAACCTCCGAACCAGCAGCTAACTTACAGATACGAGATGTGATCCGAAGTTAATCATCTCGATTTTAGATATTCTGGTATTGAAGACGTTGAGGTTCAACAAATTAACCAAAATTAGCTGAAATATTCAACATTAGAAATCTGTTATGCTGGATGTCACTATAGATAAAGAGCTAATTGACCGTCTTAGTGTAGGAAACATCCAGCTGCCCTGCTTTGGGCTGATTAAAGACAGCACAATCGTTCAATTGACAGTTTGTTTTTCATTGCTGGCGACCCCCCAGCCCCCACTGTTTGTATCTAGTGTGTGGGAACCCTGTTAGTCTTGGCTCGTCTCCCCCAGACCCTGGAGACCGTTACACAAGAACCAGGAGGCATCCCTATGACCTGCTTACCGTACTGAGTGCTGGGATGTTACATAAGAAAAACAACGCATGAGTCACATATAAGCCAGTGCCCCCCCAAATCCTTGGGGCCACAATGAGCATTCATGAGCATTCTCTGTATTGTGTCTCCACGTTAACCATACTGATGCGTCTCCACGTTAACCATACTGATGCGTCTCCACGTTAACCATACTGATGCGTCTCCACGTTAACCATGTTGATGCGTCTCCACGTTAACCATGTTGATGTGTCTCCACGTTAACCATATTGATGTCTCCACGTTAACCATGTTGATGTGTCTCCACGTTAACCATATTGATGTGTCTCCACATTAAACGTATTGATGTTTATCCACGTAAAACATATTGATGTGTCTCCACGTTAATCATATTGATGTGTCTCCACGTTAACCATGTTGATGTGTCTCCACGTTAACCA